>JAPWLS010000419.1:0-101216 GCA_028551675.1 Tineola bisselliella | reverse complement strand
AAAAGTTTGAGAACATATGGTCTCATCGGTTAGAGCTTTATTATGGGTAAAATAAGGATGAATTTAGAATAATTATTTTAGTTAATTTCTAGGTTGTTTAGATGTACTTTAATGTATATAATAAAAAGATTTTAAAAATTATTAATTAGCTAATTTAAAAAGACTTTAAACTGCTTACTACCAAGTTCATTTTAAATCAGCTTTCGTAAACTATACATACATATACCAGAGAGATACGTGATGTTAACACACATTAAATCATATTCGCGAATAACCTACGACAATACTTCTATTAAGTTTCATATACAAAAAACTTCCTATAACTTATAATATAAATCAAGTAAGCGGTCAGTTGTAGAAAACACGGTAGTCCCATAAAGTCGTTTATGGGAGTCTAGAACGTGACGACTGGTAATTGAAAATGTCTACGAAGACTGAGGATAAATTTCAAAGATAAAAGGTATTGTAATAATGGATTCAAATTGGATCGCATATCACTCGTATTAGACAAACTTATTAACTTAAAAATATATAGTATAGCTTTTTTTCCCTTAATTTAAACCCCCTAAGTTCTCGATATTTTGTCAATAATAAATAGTAGGTACATAAGCTATTTTATTGAATTTTTTTAAAAAAATATTAAATTTAGAAATAATACTTTTAAAAAGCTAGCTAGCTACATTTGAAGCTATCTGAAGTCATTTAACAAAGTGATAATAATATATAAATAAGTGTACACCCCATATAACGACACTGAAGGGACTGTGCATTTGATGATGTTATAGAGGGTTGTTTTTAAATGGAGAGAAGAAAAATCTGAATTAGAAAAGCAAAAAGTTTATTTCAGACAAGCGATTTCTTCGAATGATGTTATATGTGTAATGTATATATATATATATATATATATATATATATATATATATATATATATATATATATATATATATATATATATATATATATATATATATATGTAAGTATATATACAATAAGGTATTATAGATGAAATGAGAAATTATTATTATATTATATATTATATTATATATTAGTCGTTATTATATTGATACGTCACGCGACAAATCACGTAAATAAAGGCTCCTTGCGTGAATAGCTTTTGATACTTCTGATTGACATTTTCAATTTAACAGCAAGAGGATAAATGTATATTATATACTGTTAATGTTAAGTATAAAGTATGATTGTTGAAGACAACAGTTACCATGGAAACGCAAACACAATGAGTCTTCGATGTTCCTTTATTCCCTTTTACTAACATAAATGTGAATGTGAGTTTGTTTGTTACGTTTTCACGCAACAACTACTTAATCGATCATCATGAAACTTTGTACACATATTTTTGGAGGTACTTACTATAGTTGTTGGTGATCGCAAGCTCCTCTTGATTTTTATAAATTATATTAAGTTTTATAAAAAATACGACTGTCAATGTCAAGCAGTCCTAATAAAAACTGAAAAGCGAAAAGTGGATTTTTCTTTTGCACGGACTCAAATATATAATATATTGAGAAACAGCAGCAATAATAGTTTCCAATTGACTATAGTTAGTGTGATCTCTGATAGTTATTTAATGACTTAAATGCGAGCGAAGCCGCTGGTAAAAGCTAGTGTTTAATAAATGGTAATACAAAAAACAAAAGAATAATTTGGGGCACTCTATTTTTAGGTTATAAACAGATGAAATCCTAAAAGCGGCGGGAAATCGCTGGATGCAAGCTGTTATTAATAAATCACACTGGCGTTTAATGGGGGAGGCCTATGTCTACCAATATTACTCATATTTAGCAAATGAGAAAATGTATAATACTATTACATTATATTCTCTAACATCATCAGTGGATTCCTATTGGAACACTTTGACTTGTCATAATATATAGCAACTGTAATAGCGCTTTATTCACTTCGACAATAGATATAATAATATTAAGATGTAATTTGTTTTCACAGTCATTTGTAACATGATTTAGAGTGTAAAATGCTTTGTTAATAATTAATATTTGTTACTTTCAGTATTGTACACGCGGCGATTTTCAAATGGATACAGTCTTTGTAAGTATATACAGCAAAGAAGATATCTGCATCCCTTTCACACATTCCTCAATTTCGACACTACAAGAATATAGCTATCCCTTTCTAATGGTTGTTTCTTCCAGTCCAAAGTCCAATCTGTATACATTTAAAGATTGTTGACTGTACGTATTCACATAATTATCCATCAGTATTAGCAACATTCAAAAATAACGTTATTTATTTTTCTTTAATGAGTCATTTTATTCTACCAATAGGCGTATGTATCTCTAATCAGCTCTGTTTCCACCCATTTCCTTAAAAGGGCGCTTCACATTTAATTCATAGGTTTAATTAACTTAATAATTGGCGCAAATATAATACGTATAATTGTTATTGTTGTCTTGTACACGTGCTATATGGTTATATATATTACTAGCTGCGGGCAGCAACTACGTCTGCGTAATAATGAATGAAATAAATCTAAAAAGATTTATACAAACTTTCATCCCCTATTTTATCCCCTTAGGGGTGGAATTAATCAAAATCCTTTCTTAGCGGATGCCTACGTCATAACATCTACCTGCATGCCAAATTTCAGCCCGATCCGTCCAGTGGTTTGGGCTGTGCGTTGATAGATCACTATGTCAGTCAGTCACCTTTGAGTTTTATATATTTAGATTATGCCATGTCTACACACACGTGAATTAAATATATATTAAACATAAATATAAAAATACATACAAAATTTAAGAGTTGGTGAGGTACTTAAACTGTGTGATATAAAATGCTGGCTGACGGACAGTATGCAGGAATGGAAAAGAAAGGCACTTACGATGGGCTCGGCTTTCCCTCTCTTCCAACTGTCGTCTCCGGAGCGAACTTAGGTGCTGGTCTATTGTATGGTTTGATTCTTCTCTTGATTGCGATGGAATGTAGATTAGAATGTTGGTGCACGATTTATTTGTTGCTAGTTACACACATTGTCGCTGCTTTCGAGACCAAATAAGGTGGCGAGGGGAACAGGAATATTGTCAGCCAGCAAAATAAATAATAAATAAGAAAAAAAATCTATGGATTTGGTACTGAACATAAACAATAGTTAAAGTTTGATAAATCAGCCCTTCATGTAGAGTATTGCAAAGTTAGGATAGCTCGCCTCAAAGTTTTCTGTAAATGTTAAACATGCTACGGTCGAGGCTGAAAGTTAGGCGTCAATCTGCTGTTTAATTTTTAACTCTTCAATATTCTATGTTACTATTTTGGTCACTGAAAAGTTTGATAGTTGTCACTTTACCGAGCGTTTTGTGAGAAATTAAGGGTTTAAAATACTTTTTGGATTATTAACGATCGTAATTTGACTAATTTAAAAGTCTCCATGTGGCTTAGTTCGCATTTATTTTTAACCACTTTCGATGTATGTGTATCGAAAGCTTTGCAGACATGGCCTTAGTAAGTTGAAATTTAGTAGTTAGATGAATATCTTATAGATAATAAAGCTTGGACATAACCGATGTCATTTTATATTTACCCTTAGGTATATAATAGGATGACAATGCCCCTATACAGCAGCTATTCTTCTGCATCATAGTAGATTTATTATATATTATGAGATTAGTATGTAAGTGGACAATGCTAGCATACAGCAGCTAAATCAAATTGATAACTATTAAATTAATAAATTTATTTCATTTGTATTTGTATTGACGAGTAAAGGCGCTCTATTCGAGCCCAATTACTAAAAGTAAATAAAAAAGAAAATAAAGTTTAATCAAAAAAAAAAAAATGAAGAAAAATAAAACAATAAATAAAATTTAATGTTGACAATGGCGTAAATACAATATAATATTTACGAACGCGGACGAAATAAACAATTTGAGTGATATAAATCAACGTTCGCGCCAATTCGAGGACCGTTTTCCCGGGTTTTAAAATAAACGAATTTATCTACTTTCCGCTAGAGGGCTCTTGTAAAACCACTTACTTAGCTACACTCAACACAAGCAATCTTAAACCCTAATCCTTTCACATATTTGTCACTTTATACGTGTATAACGTCAATTGTGTTTGAAGTACATTTTTAATGGCGGAACTGTGAGAACTTAATGAACTCTGTCGAATGAAAGAAATCTGCTTTGGGAACATGGAAAAAGAAAAAAACCTGCTAAGTTTATTATGAAGTAAAAATGTTCGGTAAAAAACGCTTTGTGGTCGTACGTTTTCGGTTTAATGAGGTGGTAATTTTTTTTTTTAATTTTACTTTAATTGTCTGTAAAAACTTACCGCTTTAAAATTGTAAAAGCTCGTCCAGATTGAGAATGCTCTTTCGCCGGAATCTGAAACAAAGAAGGAAGTTTTTACTAAGAAATTAAAAGTAGTTTTTCACTAATTTAATAATCCTAAATTCAATTATTTATTCATGTTCTCTTTTCGTATGCACAATTTAATCTTTCTAAACTTAAATGTTATAAGTAGAAAGGAAATTAATATTTTATTTTTAATTTCAAACTGATAAAATAATGAGCAATAAATATGCATTATTCTACTGCCTAACCAGTTTACCCCCTATATTTATCTATACTAATATTATAAAGAGGAAAGATTTGTATTTTTGTATGTTTATAACGAATTGACTCAAAAACTACTAGACCGATTTCAAAAATTCTTTCACCATTTGAATGCTACATTATCAATAATCAATATAGGCTATATAAATTACAGGAAAAAAAATAAGGATCTTTACTAAAACTACAATAATGTAACCCAAGGTTATTTATTTTTAATTATTTATTGCTTAGTAAAACAGAAAAAAATAATACAAGTAAGTGAGTAAAGGGATGGCGGCCTTATGCTAAGAAGCGATCTCTTCCAGGCAACCAACTTTTAGATGTAGAGTTATGCAAAGAGAAACACTATAAATAGATACACAATATAGATAAACATAAGGTTGTTTATGTAATGTAAAAGGCAGGCGTCGTTGAAATTTGAAACATCATTAAACTTCATAGTACTTTATATCTTCATTACTACGCGAACGAAGTCGGGGGCAACAGCTAGTATTTATATACATCACGTACAAAATAGCGTTCCTAATTCGTCATTAAAATGAAACACAAAGCTAAAAAAGGCATGTGTACTGATACAGAAATTTCATATTCGGGTTAGCGTACGATCCACAACCCCTTTTGTACATAAAATCAGGTTTGTTTGCGTTTCACGGCTGACCAATTAGCAAACAAAAAGCAATTGGTGTTTGTACTGACCGCTGCGAGTGTACGTACATGAATATATATATACGTATAGGCTTTCACATAGTGATATTGTAACATTAGGTGGCTTTAATTAGATTATATCTCTATTCAGTTTAATCTTCATTGCTTTTTAAGTTAAGAGATTCATTTTTAAGCTACAATTGTGGTTACCGCTTAATTTCTTTATAATTTGTTAAATACAGACTAACCTTAATGTAACGGCCCTCAATATTACGATTTCCTCGATTTAACGAATTTTTCGAAATCCCCTAAAACTGCCCGTAAGGGCAAAATACAAAATAAACCTTTACATTACGAATACATTTGTTAAAAACCTTTTTATAACGAATTTTCAATCTTTGCAAAATATAAAAAGGAAGTATTATTTACCTCTATTTAACGAAATCGTTCGCTATAACAGGAGAAGGATATTAGTACCTACGTAAAGCTGAGATTAATATTTTTTTTAACCTAACCTCTGTATAACGAACCTCATTGTAACAAATTACTTGATATAACGAATTATTTTCTGAATCCCTTCAGTATCGTTATATCTAGGTTGCACTGTAATAATTAACAAATAATCTTGTTAACACGTTTTTATTACAATTTTTTATATTTAGAATCCAGCAAATAAATTTCCTCTCACAAAAAAATATACAGGTAAAACATAATACCTTACATATAAAATTATCTATAAATAGATGCTTATTGTATGTGTTCGTATAAAGATTGACAACGGCCCACGTTTTTCTTTTATATAATAGAAAATAAATTGTATTTTCAACAATTTCTTTATTAGTCCATAAACAGATTCGTTAGTGGTCCAGTTAAACTTAAATCCAAATATGTGTACACTATCAAATAAAAACAAAAGAAATTTAAACACACACACACACACACACACACACACACACACACACACACACACACACACACACACACACACACACACACACACACACACACACACACACACACACACAAATCATTTTAACTAATACATAATAAAACGTTTAATTGTAAAAAAAAGAAACAACAGAAAAAACTACAAAAAATCTAATTCAAAAACACAATTTTCAGTAAGGCAGCTCTGATTATGAAATTGAACCCGCCCGCTCAATGAGGAAGGTTATACCCCGCCCTTCACGGGGGAGAATATGTTAAAATGGATCTACACTCTTATATGCTAAATATTTTTGTTCATTTTTTTATTGAAGTTAACAATAATAGGCACTTTTTATTGTTACAAAATATATAATACGACTAAAAAAAAATTGATAAAAATTAATATATAATATGTGGTAAATAAATGGTACCAATGTATCTTTGTACATATTTTAATCACTCCATTGTCCGAGTCACAAGTATTGTTTGTTGTTTATCTATATATATATTTTTTATACTATTCGTATTATTTTAAAAGTAAATTCCTTTATCAAGCGCATTTCAGCTTATCTTCCTTAATATAATAAACTTGGCCAATTTGCTGCTGCTCTCCGTCCTCCCCAAATGTGGTCGTCTCTACACTTTATTTTCATCTGAAAATTCGTTGACTTTTCATACTTTTGTTTTTGTGTAAATATGTTTGTATTTTTTAATCATAATTTAATTTCAGTCTTTTCTTATGGACTTAGTATCAGCGGTTACAAGTTACGCTACTTTTTTTATATAAGAAAAATTTACATATTTTATTATATAGAGAAGGTTATAAGTAAATCTGTACAGAAGCCTCTAGACCAGCCATTCTCAAAGTGGTGTTCCGTGGAACCTTAGGGCTAAAATACTGCAAACAATACCTACAAAAGGGAGATTTTAAGGTTACACCTAAATATTCCGATTAAATATTACGTAATATTACATTGCAATATGATTATTCATAAATACATATAAATCAGTTTTTTATAATAATATTAAAGCTTTTTCCTTCGCTAAAAAAGTTTGAGAACCGCTGCTCTAAATTAAATTACTTTACTTGGTTACCACTTCTCTACCATACATTATAAACTTCATTGTAAATAGTACAATTTAAACACGACTGTTTAAGGATAGACAGAAACAATGAATCGTTCCAACCAATTCCTCAATACAAGCTCCATGATTATATTTTTAAATTACGCATAAATACGTCAAAATATACTTGAAGAGTCTAGTTATAAAATATTCCTACAACTTTATTCATGTTTTACGCTCCTTATCGGGGGGTGGCCAGATGTGTCCCCCTTCGACTACCCCTCTATAAAGTGCAATATTTCATCCCCTAACGAGGCAGACTCGAGTCTTAGCATAATGAAGGCATTATCTAACTCCTAACTTGTTCAAATTATAACAGTCACGTATGCTTATTGGAGTTTTATATATTTTATTTCGGAATTAAATAGTAATTAACGTTTGAAGTATTTAATGAACTATCTTATAAATCAGTGATACTCAACCTTTTTTTTTGTCGCGACGCACTTAACGAGTTCAAAATTTGGCAGCACACAAAGAAAACGATAAGTTTAGAAGTTGTTTATTTACCTATAATACACCGTGTAAATTAGTTTATGATAATAATTTTGCATATAAAATAAAATAAATATATGCTACAAAAACAGTCTCTTTATTAAGAGATTAATTACAAGTCAATAATAAGGATATTTAAAAAAAACAGAAATTTGTAAAGAAAGTAATTCTTGGGCTCCTCAACTAAAGCGTTACCGGATAGCAAATTAAAAAGTAAATTAAAATCCATTATCCTAACTTTAATAGAGGTCTTTTTAAATTGCCAATAGTTTCGTTAATACCCGGATATTAGGTCTATTATCGTAAACTGTTGACCCTCATTTATCTGAAGACAATTCTTCTGAGTTACACTCTTGAATACAGATTACACTACTTAATGCGTATTTTCCTTAGAAGTAGGGTGGCGTTGTATTTATATAAAACTCTGGACATCAACTTGTTTTATTTTGATATGATAATTAATATAATTTGATTTGCAGAAACCAAACAAAATACGCGTATTATACGACTAAAATAAATACAACTTTAATTGGTCGCACAATATGTGTTAGTATTACTAAGATTATTGGAGCATTAACACTAGATTTACCAGCTTAAATATACCTATTTCAACCAAAAAAGTATATTTGTTACAAATATATATAAAATAATATAAAATTTATAAAACTAATTCTTCTGTTATAAATTTAAGAAGATTAGAAGAATTAATGAAAATGTTACACGCAGTAGGAATTTTACTTTGATCTTGCAAGACCAGTCATTTTGACTGGTCTGGTAAATCTAGTGTTAATATATTTTTAATTTATTTATTATTTAAGTCAGTAAACACGATATAAATAAGAATTTGAAGTTAATATTCGTTGCAGAAATACAACCCAAATTATACAAATAATAATTAATTACACTAATCGCTCCATTAGAACCGTCTTAATGGGAAATAAATGTCAAATGACAAACGATTCAAATATAAAACTAAGCTCAAGAACCATTGTTATAATGGAGTAAAAGTAGCATTTATATTTTTATATTTTTTCAGAAGATGGTTCATCAACGACTCATTGATCTTTAATTTTAAACTTATGGCACTATGGAGTTGACATATCTTTAGTCTTTACACATAAATATTAATTACAATATCTTTACTAATCTAGAAAATACAAAATTCTAGATACAAACATACTTTATCTACAGAACTATTCCTACAACTGTATTTCTGTTATCTCTTCCGTATATTAGATACAATTAAGATTAAGATACAAAAATAAAATAATTTAAACATGTTCATTGTTTTCGTATCAAAGCGGGAAGCTTACGGAATTTCGTATATAAATTATTATATATAAACAAAATGTATAATAATCTTCGAGTTATCGTACGGGAAGGGTTAAATTATAGCCTATGTTCGTCCTTAGCAACCTTTAAATGCACAAACATTCTTAATTTAACATTTATTTATTTATAAACCCTACCTACAAAATTACATTAGAACTACATATTATAAAAAGGACTACTATTGTATAAACTAAATGAAAAATCATGATGAACTTTATACCTTTAATTTGAGATATGTATTGGTTTCACGCACAAAAGTATAAAAATTAAGTTTGTAAAAACGGAATATTTTTGTTCTCGCGCGGAACAGCGGGTCAGACGGCCTGGAAGCGTTAGGTTATTCATACCACAAGCGATGTCTAAGGTTATCTTCGGACATATGACTTACAAACAAACAACACTTTCATCGTCATTGTGAGTCGCAGTTGATTGATCAAATTATAATAATAATAATCCAAAACAATTTCCAAGCTTTCAAAATTACGGATATTATTGCTTTAAGTACTTTGAAAATTATATAGAGGCAACTAGTGCAGGTTGTATTACGCCTTAGGGAATGGTCAGGGAATTTATATACTTATCACAGTAGACATCATATATACCTATATATATATATTAAGGCATTAACATAATTATAAAGCAATAATTAAAATAATAAATATCTATGTCAGCCATTCTCAAAGTGTGTTCCGCGGAACCCTAGGGCTAAAATACTGCAAAAAATACCTACCAAAGGGAGATTATAAGGTTACATCTAAATATTCCAACTAAATATTACATTGCAATATGATTATTCATAAATACATATAAATCAGCTTTTTATAATTATATTAAGGCTTTTTCCTTCGCCAAAAAAGTTTGAGAACCGCTGATCTATGTTAACGTATTACAATAGCATGTATTGTTCTTATTTTTATTTATGTATATGTAATGTGTAACAAAACCCCAGTATAAAATAAAGGTATAAAGTTTATCGTCGAACTAACTGAGGCGTTTATAAAGTTAAATCGTAGTTTAACTAAGTCTCCAGTAAGCCGCGACTAAGTTAACATTCATCTTACTGTCCTAACTCGAGTAAGTGGAATTTGCGGTTCAATTGTTTTACGTATTTATTCATTTGTTTTTCATTCTTTAAGTAATAATATGATGTACAAACGACTTTAAATGAATACAGATTTCGACTGGAAGAAACAATCATTATACAGGGACAACTACATATATTCTTATCGTGTCGAAGTTGATGCATGTGTGAAAGGGATGCAGATATCTCCCTTGCCGTTCACGACACCGCGATTGTTTCTCTTTCTATCGGTTTTATACCTACAAAAAACTGTATCCATTTGAAAATTGCCGTGTGTACAGTAATAGTTAAACTACACGCGTGACGTGTTTTGTTTTATTTATTTATTTAACTACAGTACTATACATTTCATCATACAAATACATGCATTATTTCTTACGTCGTAAACTAGTATTAAATTATGTCAAATTATTACTAGTTTTATCAATCAGAAACAATTGAATAAATAATCATGTCTATAATATTAATGCATCTGTCAAATGTCAACCACGTAAACCACAAACAATGACAAATAAATTTCAAAGACTATGCGCGGATTACTATCGCATTATTGTTGATTATTTTAACTATTAATTATAAGTTTTCCAGTCATCGTAGTGGAAACGAAATTTTTTAATTTGATTAGAGTAAGCTGCTTAGATTGAAACAATAAAAGGTAACGCTTTAGTTGAGGACCCCAGGAATTACTAAATGTAAAATCTTTTTTCTAAATTGTGGCTTAACGGCCAGCGTACTTAATACAGAGCTAACTCAACCTTTTCGTTATTCGTACAGTTTTGGGGTCCTCAACTAAAGCCAAGCCCAATAAAATTTAGTTAATGTAAAATAAATTGCAAGTCTTTTAAAAATTAAATAATCGAATCAAATATAATATATTCCCGCGATTATGCAAAAAATCATCTCAGCTGTAAAATGCGCGACTGATAGCACATTTCCTATGCAAAAGGTAACGTAACAAGTTTTCTAGATGTAATATAAAGAATGTCTGTTTCTGGAGCTCCACTCAGACATTAGGCGAAGTGCCAAAATGACTTCTCGTTTAAACAGCGGTTTCAATGTCTGATTTTACTTCTTAAAACACTTTAGAGTTTATTTTTAAGAAGCTTTGAACTCTATGTATTAAGAAGGAAGAACTTAAACACAATAATAATAATAATAAATTCTTTATTGTATATAAAAAGTCGAACTTAATACCTTTAGGGATTTCCTACTAGTTAACCTTTTTAATAACATCCCTACAAATATTATAAATGTGAATGTGAGTTTGTTTGTTACGTTTTCACGCAACAACTACTTAACCGACCAACATGAAACTTTGTACACATATTTTTGGAGGTACTAGAAGTAACATAGGATAATTTTTATTTTATGAAAATATTATTTTTTACTATAGCTTCCAGCTGACTATAGTTTCAGCTGTTTGGAATCATATTGATTCATTTCTATTGAAATGATCTCTGATACTTACTCAATGACTTAAATGCGAGCGAAGCTGCGGGTAAAAGCTAGTAAATAATATAACAAAAACAAATACAAAATAATACACAAATAATTTTTGTTATTATTAAATACTTACACTAATAAATATAATATAATACAATTAAAAAATTAAATAAGATATATTTCAAAATGTTGTCAAAGGATTCTGTAGATATATAGGTATATAGTCTGAGGTCATTAATAAAAGAAGATTGAAAAAAAAGTGTTTCATGTCTGCAATAGACGATGTCTGTGGCGCAGAAACTAAAACGATAATACACGTATATGATTCTAAATAGATTCGAAAATTTATATAATATTCAGAAAACGAAAGAATAAAATATTTCTACGGATCGCAGCTACGTATAAATTGTATACGTTCACATGCGGGACATTCAAGCGTGACAGTTGTATAGGACGGCAGCTGTCGGTCGCGGGATAAGGGTAGACAGTCATTAATCTAATAGGGAACCAATGACACGAGGGAAATATGAAAATTTTTGGAATAAATTTCTTCTTGAACAAAATGTTTATTGAACTTTGGCCCTTTTTCAAGTAGTTCAGAGTGTGGATTTTGCAGGTTCCGTATTGTATGCAGGTAAGAATAGTTTTTTTTGATTGAATTTTGATATATCATCGGGTCCTAATGACATGGTAGGATCTACAAAATCGCAATTTTACAACAGAGCGATTTAAAGTTGTTATTGTGCATAGTTTGTTTATGTAGATTCTTCGTTGTTCTATTATCTAAAAAACTATTGAGAAAATATTGAAATTCAACAAAAATAACGATGATTTCCAAAATGTTAGTTCTATGTTAATAACACCAGGCGTTTTTTTATTATAATTGGTTGTTTCAGGTTATTTAAAATTATTTTGCTTATAATTCCCGCTACATTAGGTCGATGAAGGAAAATAACATTCAATAACTTGTCTCGACGCGTTTCGCCACTTCACGTGGCATCATCAGGATACATGTAGTCGCTTCGGCTTCGTTTCGACGACTGATTTTTTTATTTTCTAGTTTTTTGTTTTTTTTTTTTTGTAACGCACTTAAATTAATCAAGAACGTATACCAAATATGATTATAAAAAGTGAGAACGGAATATTAGATTTCAAACGTAATAATGTAAATTATTCTACCATTGTGAATTATAATTTAAATTCCATTTGAGAACAGGGTTCGCATACCGAATGCGTAAGGGAAAGCCTTTACACTCCACATACTAATTTAAGGATTTCCCAGAACTGATTTCATTATAATTTGCCTGATACTTTATTGAATACAGCGCTTATATTAATTAGTGTAGTATAATTCTCCATCTCATTAAAGACAATTAATATTTTCTTAATGGTTTGTTAGTTAATAGAACAATGAAAAATCTACAAACAAACTATGCATATAACAACTTTAAGTCGCTTTTCTGTAATATTGCGATTTTAAAGATCCTACATGTTAATAGGATCCGACGATATATCAAAATTCTATCGAAAAACTATTGTTACTACCTGCTTGCAATATGGACCCTACAAAAACCAATTCCCGGACTACAAAATACAATCAATCCCTACTAATATAAATAAATGTGAATGTGAGTTTGTTTGTTACATTTTCACGCAACAATTACTTAACCGATCATCATGAAACTTTGTACACATATTTTTGGAAGTACTAGAAGTAACATAGGATACTTTTTATTTAAAATATACTATATACTATAGTTTCAGCTGTTCGGAATTTTTCTATATTTATTTTTATTTCTGTCTGTCTTTTTTACATATACAGTATAAAACTATTTGAATTTCTGCCATTTTATTATTTCAGATCTTACTAATACTTATTTAATGACTCAAATCCGAGCGAAGTCGCGGGTAAAAGCTAGTTTAAAAATATTTTAACTTAATGAAAATTCTAGATATTTCTATAGTACAAAATTTCATTGTCTACGGCTGCCAACCCTGTTGACCACGAGACTGCGACCCTTCTGCCATGTGCTTAATTTGAATTACTCAGGGAGACTGACTCAGAGCGGGTAATACTTAAAAAGCTGAGATCAAAATTAGCGCAACACAAACAAGACAAGGAGAACACTATACAGCCGTACGAAACAAAATAGACCAATCACACGCTTGAAAAATTGTTAACGTGATTCTTGACCAATGATAATGGTCCATTGCAACTGTCTACTGTCACCTAGCTGTCATTACGTTCTGTTACACGCATTTATAAGTAATTGTTTCAATCGTTACTTATTAATATATAAATAACAGAAAGAAAAAATGTAAATTAATGTTTAAACTGGATATTTGATGTATCAGTGGGCTTATCACGAATTTTAGTCTGGCTTTCGAACCGAGTTCGCTTCAAGCGATTTGTATGGAAATTTGAGCAACGCCACCGCGTGCGGATTTGGAACTACAATAATTTAGATACTTTTTGTTAATTTTCGAACGTCTCGATCTTTCGTTCATTTGATAGATTGCTGGTGCTCGTTAGTCGTTAGTAAAAATTCATGATCCCGATTGCTAACGGATCCGTTTTACTTGTGACAGCTCGATTCGAAAGCCAGACTAAATTCGTGATAAGCCCACAGTATATGCAACATATTACTACTTTATTTTGATTAATGTCTAATGGTTGCCTTGTTTAAAGATTTATTATTTATTAGTAAATAATTATTACTGCATAAAATGGAATAAAATGCATTTAAGTAATGACACATTCACATATCAAACTACGCTCGATCGTTATTTTTGAATACGGACCTAAGACTCGAAATTAACATGTATTTAAAAAAAATAGTGTCCCATTTATAAAAAAGTATTGGTAAATAAATAAAAATAAACTTGGGTCCTCCTCATAACATATTAATTGCACCTTTTTAAAAAAATAATTAAAATAAAAAAAAAACGAATACACAATTAATTTAAAATAAAATTTTATATGTACGTAAATACGCCATAGTTCCTCTAAGTGTGTTCGCAAGTGTAAATTTACGATTGAGTTGCCTAAGGGGTTCGGGAATGGATATTGGTAGTAGTGTCCTTTGTTTCTAACAGAGTTAAGTGTTTAATCAGCGTAATTGTGATATATTAGACAGAGAGGGAAATATAGGAAAAGAAAGAGAGAAAGAATAAATTTTATTTCAGCTATTTTTAAAAGTAGTGTCCCAAAATGTATGTATGTATGTGTCGGTCAACTTTCTCATTCATATTGGTAATTCATGTATTTAAAAAAAATCTAATTAGAATAAATAAGGCAGCTAATAGTTCCGCAACTCACTACTAGGGAATTTCTGTGTATTGCCAATATTTATCACCCCACTTTTCTAAGACGACGTAATTGTGATATATTAGACAGAGAGGGAAATATAGGAAAAGAAAGAGAGAAAGAATAAATTTTATTTTAGCTATATTTAAAAGTAGTGTCCCAAAATGCATATATGTGTCGGTCAACTCCTTCATTCATATTGGTAATGCTTGTATTTTTTAAAATTCTAATTAGAACAAATAAAGCGGAAATTAGTTCTGTAATTCGCTACTAGGAAATTTCTGAGTACCTATTACAAATATTTATAACCCAATTTTCCCAAAACAGCCAAGAGGTATGTTCCAAGGAAGGTTTTTTTTTTGTTAGATAGGTCTAAAAAATTCTAGCAATACTTCTAATTATATCAAAATTGAACTAAATTCCACATAAATAAATCAACAAAAACGGTAAAGTACATTTGAAAGTAACGGGTTTTAATTCATTCAAGAACTATAAACATTTGACCGGTTTTTTTAAAGATATTTACAAATTAATGAAGACATAAGATATTTTTACGATACGAAATCGTAAAAATGCTTCGTCACAAATTTACGAGTACGAATCGACGACTTTCTTATATCTTTATTATGCTTTTATTACTGTACGTTACGGCATTTCCTAAATGTACTATTGACTATTAGGAATAATTAATATGATTTTCTATTAGGAAATATTGACAACCTGTGTGGTACAGTTAATTTATTCAGAAATATGACATCGGTTTAAAAAAGAAAATCAATAAATCAGGAAATTTCATATGTAAGTATTTATTGTTAGAACGGATAACTGAGGAAACCTGCTTACTAAAAAAACCAAAATATACATTTTCAAGAATATTAGTTAAAAATGCCTTTGTAGTGTGTTTTACAATCTATCAATTAATTCTAAATTTAAAAAAAAATTAAGATGAAATTTTATAATTTACGTTTTGTTTTTTATAGTCACCTGATAGAATAATAATAATAATAATAAATCCTTTATTGCTTTAAAAATAATAATACTAATAATAATACAATTAAACACATAAGAAACAAATTTAGAGCAATTGGCGATCTTATCACTAAAAGTAATTTCTTCCAGATAATCAATTGTCATAGGAGAAGCAGTGTTAGTATCAGGCAATGCAATTTAGAAAGACTGTGTTACAATTAAAATATAAATATAAAATAATAAATAAAATACATAAATAAACTAGATACATAGTAGAATACGGTCTCTAAACCATTAGGACACGGCTACTATTCAAAACACGACAAAATACCTTAATTCATAATATATTAATTGAAATTATAATAAATTGTATATATATATATATATATATATATATATATATACAGTAATACCCCGCTTTACGCGACTCCGTTATGCGCGGTTTCACTATAACGCGAAATTCAAATATCGCGCTCAATTGCCCCGCATTATGCGAAAAAGTGCGTATAAACATAATGTAGTCATCAACTTCTCTAAAGTCGCGGGAATTTCAGTTTTTTCCGGGACGTATCACTCGCGTAAAGCGGGGCATTACTGTATATATAGTATAATATGTGAGCATACACAATGTTATTGTAGTTCAAAAAGACTTATACTTCAGAAAAAAAGCGACGTCTTCAACTTTATGGTTTCGAATTAAGTCATTAAAGTATCTAATTTTCCTATTCATTGAACTTAAATAAAGATACGTTAACTTAAACATCGAAATAGGATACGAAGCCATTTGATATGTGATTAATTAAGGTTCTATTTCAACAGGATAAACTGGGATTAGCAGGGGGAGAAAGGGGTCACTGCGAATGTTTCCCTGTCTTTATTTAACCGTGTCACCTTTCACGAGTTTCACGATAAATTAGTTTCGATGAAAAATTCACGAACAAAAAAAAAAAAGCCCATAATCAGAATCTGCGAAAATTTCGGAAAGGCATATGACGAGATATCACAATAAACTCGTCAATCATAGCCTGTACAATATAATGTCAATATGAGTAGTAAAGTACATTTAATTACAATTAATGTAAAATATATATTGAAAAACACACTTGCACACAATCATCTCAGTCACACTTTCTTGTGGTCCTTCTTCTCGTCATACGCCTTTCCGAAGCCATTATAGATTCTGACGATGAGCAAGCGCACGCCTTTAGTGCCTATGCTAATAAACGATTTTCATTTTCATTTCATTTCATTTCACTAATTTAAATAGATTAATCAAACTAATCACGATAGTAAACCGTCCCATACTATGTCCATAAAAATCTATAATAATATTGTCCCGAGAATAATAATATAGGATTAAAAAATATGATGCGGCGCGGTGTATTCTATTAGCGGGAGCGGGATATATAAGTGGACTGTATTTTTTATGGATTTTATATAATGCGTCATAATATAGAAGCCACACACTTACTTGTTTTGGTGGCTTCATGAGCTTCCAGCGCACGCGTATCCATGGTTTTCTTACATATGCGGATTTTTAATATATCTTTTTTCACTTTTTACTTTCAACGGATTTGACGTCTATATTCTGACACATCATATTTGACAGTATTTTTCTTCTTAAGTCCATAAGACCAACCTATAATAATGTTGAGCGGGTAATAATAATAATAATAATAAATATATAATGTTTTTATTTAGTTTCTAGTTGTTTCTACACAGAGATGACAAGAGAAGTTAACATTCACAAAATTAAAATAAAGGTGTGCGGCATATCTCATTCATTAGTATTCCTATACTAAAATAATGTAGTTTGTATTCCCTATCAACCCCCACTTAGCTTTTAGTCGTTTTATTTACTTGACCCCCCCCGTCCGTGAATCAATTTATAACATTTTTAATATTTTATCAATTGTTTTATATATTAATAGTTCACTGTGTCCCAATGATAGTCGCATTAACAAATAATTAATTATTTTGACATCCTTGTATTTATAATGTAGCATGCAATATGTGATCGAAAAGCAATAACACTTGCGATGTATTAAGAGATGCTGCGGAATCGCAAAATATATCATCTGGCGTTTGGTAAAGTACACATAATATGGAGGAATAGCTTTCCAATTAAGAAATATATATAAACCTAACAAAAATAACTAGATGATTGGTTTCTGTATACATACATATGGTTATGGGTGTGTGCGTGCGTGCGGGCGTGCGTGTGTGTGTGTGCGTGAAGAGAGAGGCGAAAAGAGTCGTAAAGATACCGAGCGATATATGATTTTTATATATGTATCATCATAAATATCTTCTTTAAATTTGCTTGAATATAACTAAATAATTTAAACAATAATTAGTTGTTTCAGGCGTTACTTTGCGGAAATCCATATTAAATGAAATTAGTTAAAATTATTTTGCTTACAATTCCCGCTACAACACTCAGTAATTTGTCTCGACGCGTTTCGCCACTTCACGTGGCATCATCAACGAGTCGTTGAAGCGAAGCCGAAGCGACCGCACGTATCCTGATGATGCCACGTGAAAAAATTACTGAGTGTTGTAGCGGGAATTGTAAGCAAAATAATTTTAACTAATTTCATTTAATTTAAACAAGTTTTGTATGGAAAATTAAATGTTATATTCAAGATATTTAGTGAATAAAAAGCCAATTGTATCATGAGAAAACATATGAAAACAGAGATCTATATTATCAGTTATTGAAAAAAATATTTCAGTAAAAAAACTTCATGTAATTGGTGATCGTTTTATTGGCCTAAATTCTTCTTTAAAATTATATCCTCCACTTTTATTTTCCAAGCTAACTGATAATAATTGTTATTAATAAAATTAATAATATGTTAATATTCGTAGAAGCATTAGTGTAGAAAACAATTTAATACTTCATATCCCCGCTAAAGTTTTTACTTAAATAGTTGCGTGACAACATAGATTAGACATTGTCATCAAACTTAATCAGAACTCTTATTAACTTAATCTCCAATTAATATTGTAATGAGATTTTCACTCATTGTTTTCAAAACTTGTGTGAATTTTGTTTTTATGTGATAAATTATATCATGGCTTGGCAATGACATTACCGGTTCCCGGCATCAGAGAATAGAATGTGATTTTCCATTGTTATACGACACGTTATTTCCGAAAAGGGTTAACGTAGGAATGCATAAAAATGTTAACATTGAAAACTGGCTTATTACATACATTAATTTTGATGTATACAGTTTTTACACAAAATTACTCCTAATTTTTCATTTGAAGAGACAATTTATTATTATTATTTAAGCCGATATATAATAGATAGAAAAGAAAGACAATAATAAGCCTCAGAAAGATTATTAAATTAATTAAGCTACTCTTATAATAGAAGACTATTCAATGGCCAGGACGATTTTAAATAGCATTCCACATCTTTAAACAGTCAACCACGATCGCCCTTAACTTCACGATTACTCATCCAAATATTAACACGTGTGATAATGGAAACAAAGTTGTGACTGTCGATGATCGCTTACCGTTACGCACACCTAAGATTTCAAGTCCATTTACGTAAGTTATGTTAGCGACAACTTTCTTGGAATTTTATCATATCTACATAGGTGTTCGGAATACATTTTTTATAGTACCCTATCGTAAGACCACACTCCGACTGAGGTAGCTACCAAAATAAAAGAGTGAACAGTAGTAGCCTTTGCTAAACCGGTTTGAGGAAACGAATGCACATTTCATTCTTAAATAATGATAATATTGTGTTTAGATTATTTTTATTGGTATTTCTATATCTATACTAATATTATAAAGAGGAAAGATTTGTATGTTTGTAACGAATTCGCTCAAAAACTACTGAACCGATTTCAAAAATTCTTTCACCATTTGAATGCTACATTATCACTGATCAATATAGGCTACATAAATTACAGGGAAAAATAAGGAACCTTACTAAAACTACAATGACTCCGGAGACTCCGAACGGGTAGTCGAAGTCGGGGACAGCAGCTAGTAATTGATAAAAAAGTTTGAGAGAATTTTCTTTTTAATAAAAAATACTTTTATCGTGATACTGGTTCAAATCAAATATATTTTATCTATGGAAAGTTTTGACTTGAGGTTGGGGGGACTTGTAATATGTAATTATAAACCATTAAATGTTTCTGAGCATGCGTGAGTTTAAGTAAATGATTAAAAATTCATTTCGCTTCGTCTTCAACAACTTTGGGCTTTTACAGGTCTATTTTGGACTTGTCTGAACTAGATTGAATTTATTGAATAAACACACAAATAAAGCCCTAATCCCTAACTAGAATACACTATTAGGACCAGAACACAAAATACAGACCTAAAACAAATGAATTTTTTTAAAACTTCTGGGTAACGGACTGACGCCTTAACTACTATCCGACAGAGACCGTTAAATCTAACTGGGGGGCTACTCAGGCATATCAAAAGTTTCGTGATACGGCTGACACCTCTGTAGCTTACGCGAATTTTGACGTATAAGCCCGTAAAAAGTCCAGTCAAACGTCCGCCCTGAATAGTCTACCCGTCATAACATCGCTGAAAAATTACAGACCCGTAAGTGTTCCTGAGTAGGAAATGCCCGTATTTAGCCAACAACAACTGAAGTTCAATATAAAAAAATTATGCTAGTAGAGTCCACTAATATCACATTATTGGCTCCAAACCTTCAACTGAATCACCCGCTGTATATATTATAACATTATATAATAAAAGTAAACATTTAAACACGTAATTCACACTCGAGATTGTGTCCGGTTGGCTGACCATGCGTCTAATTTAACACTTTTTCTCTCAATATTGATAATTTTTTACCATATAGGTGGCTTACGAAGGCTTTAAACACGCTTTTTGACGTTGAAAGTATAAGTAGGTTTTTTATTCTGATGTGCATTCATTTATTTACCACGTATTAACATGAAAAAAATTACTAACTATTACTCAATGGTTTCTAAGATACTCAATAACGAATAATCTACACAAACAAACTATGCACAATGACAAGTTTAAATTGCTCTCCTGTAAAATTTCGATTTTATAGAACCTACCATGTTAATAGGGCTCGATTATATACTCGTAATAATGAATTTGGTCGAGGCAAAAGTATGTAAAGAAGGCTCTGGAAGGCTCTGTAATCTCAGTCTACCTCGATAAGGACATAACTGTGGGCTAGTAACATATTACTTATTTTAATGTAAAATTAAATTAGTAACAAAAATAGAGAAGAATAACAAAGAATATCGTAATGATAAAATCACTGTGATTATTGTCAAAAAAATCACTGTTACTTTTCATAAAAAGTCATTTAAAAATCAATGAAATGAAATGAAAATAGTTTATTAGCATAGGCACTAAAGGCGTGCACTTGCTCATCGTTAGACTCTACCGTGACTTCGGAAAGGTGTATGACGAGAAGAAGACCACAAGAAACTCGTCAATCATAGCCAGTACATAAAAGAATAATAATAATAAAAACTGAATTTTAATTGATTCACACTTCAAACGCTTATTCATGCTTCGTTTTGTTTTTTGTATCTCTCTGTCGTTTATATCGAACATTGGGGCGTGGCCGTACACATTTTTGTATTCATACACAATGTTCGATGTTTTTGTCTAATGTTTGGAAGACACAGGAGCAGGAGACGCGGCTTATCGTTTATATTTATTTACAAAACTTTTTTTCATGATTGTCCATTCCAAATACAAAAATAAAATCGCACAGTCTGTTGTTTACATATAGCTAGACATATGTAGGTACGTTTTGTCAGATTTACGACTAAGATGCGTTTCTATAGGGAAAGTTTTCTGGCGTTGTATCAAAAGTTACATCGGAAACATACATTTTGATAGTTTTCAAAACTCACGTCTGTATCAGGAATTAAGTAACAAATAATAAAAATTAAGATTTACAAATAATTTATTTCAAAGAATCTTATATTAGCCGCAGAAACAAAAAAGGGTTTTTTCAACTTTTTTTGAGTATCAAAGCTACTAGGTATCCCTTTATTAGAGTTCCACAAACACCTATAATTAAATAGCTATAAATCCACTTTCAAACGCATCGCGTTCAACACGACCGGTACAAAATAATAGCCCGAAAGCCATTAGCTGCGAGCTGCAAGGTAACAAAAACGTTGGACAAGACCCTTAATTTGTTGGCACGCAAATAGCTCCAGGACAACCGTCTAGATTCCTGATATAACGATGTATGGCTGCTGTTGTTTTACGTATATGTTAGTTTTAACACCAAACAATTGAAATAATAAATACAGGTATTCCTCGTACTTACGGCATGTTAGGTTCTCGAAATGAGCAACGTAAATCGAAACGACGTATTAGGGTTAGGTTCAAAGATAATAGGCCTTAAAAGACGCAATAACTCCTTGATCGAATGATTGCAACAACGAAGTCGTGTTTGGAGGAACAAAACTTCGCTACAAGTGAAATCTCCTATGCCGGAAATTGAAACAATTGACGTATGCTTGAGGAATAGTGTCAAAAAATTGTTTGACGTAACTCGAAACGACATAAGTCGAGGACTGCCTGTACTTTATACGATGGCAAGTTAGATAATAATAAACATCATTTTATTTTTAATGCCTTTATTAAGCTAGTACACCTAGTAATTTTCGAAATACAAAATAGAAAATGATTTTGGAAGATTTAAACTCTGGAGTATAAGGAAACTAAATAAAAAGTTATTTCAAAAGCTATACGTACAACACTCAAATATGTCCTTGGTTTAAAAAAGGGGTAGCTGCAGCAACGGACGCTACATAGTAGAACTGGTTTTCGTGCAAAAGAAACAAGTCGGACACGCTGGTAGCTGACAGGCACTGATGTTATTGCGCGTGTCCATTACACTACAAAAATAAGGTTTTAATTTATATTATAATATTTTTTAAGTGACTGTTAATAACTAACTGATACTAATAATTTATCTATATGTATAAAAATTAATGTTTGTCTGTATGTCCTTTATAGAATCGTAAACTATGCATTTGATCATGTAATGATCTTTAGCAAAGTTGTTGTGCATGAGCCCACGAATGAATTTCATGTATTGCCGTGACAGTTCATGACAGCTCACATTGAACAGACAATATTGTCGTCAAATGAACAAAATCAATAAAATGAATTAACCCTTAAATGGACAATGTTGTTTTTAAACAACACTCACATTATTGCAAAAAAAAGTATAGTAAATTCATGTCTAGATTTTTTTACTCATTTTTTCTAGACAGTAATACATGTCTATTACACAAATATCTTTTTTTAAAACGTGAAACAAAAATCGTCCATTTAAGGGTTAAATATTTGTCTAATGTCTTTTCTTCAAATTTATTTTAGTTGGTGATGTAGCAACGCGCGCAGGGTACAGCTAGTTAAAATATAAACATCATACGCAATACTTCTGACATATCTAGTGCGGTGGGTTGCTCGTAGTGCTGTAACTCGATTAATTGAATTTGATTCAATTGATGTAAGATAAAATGTAGTTATTATAAAAATCCTGAATTAAGGGTTGCCATTTTGAATCTGGTCATTTATTGTGGGTAGGTAAAATGGTAAAATAAAAAATAAAAAATTGTAGATGTATAATGGACACGCGTAATTGGCGTAAGTAACCAGTTTGCGAGTATGCAGATCAACCCTAAACGAAATAGGCGAACAAAAATAGCTTTTAAACTTCCCACTTAAAATTTATTTTTGTATGCATCACGTCTACTTAGTAGTCAATATCTTTTATGCCTAAAAGAAAAAGTGTCTTAATTAAACGGAAACCTTTTTTCATGGGAAGCCTTTGAAGGCTTTGATGTGGTTACTACATATGGGGTTGTTTTTGAATGACTCTTATGTACTTATATGAGTTGCGTTTATATTTGCGATATTTTCTCGAGTTAAGGAGTATAAATGCTGAATTAAAGCTCATCAAGAGTATGCCTACTAACATTATATTGTAAATGCTATGATTGAAGAGTTTATATATAGATGTAACTTTTCAAAATCTCGTAGATTCTGGCTATGCGCAAGAGCATAAAGGGGTTATGTGAAATAAAGATTTTTGATTTTAATTTTGATACAAAGAATATTGCTTCCTATGAATATATTAAGAGATTTTTTTGTGGGTAATTGCATATTGTCTTATTTCGACTTTTAAAGACAAAATATGTGCAGCCAAGTTGACAGGGGACACACATTCATATTTGCCAAATAATATGCTTATTGATTTAAATAATGACGTAGCATTGATATTCTTAGAAGATCGCTCCAATTCATCATCAGTTGGTCGCGCCAGTTCGTGAGAATGCATTCGTCGTAATTACTGAGAAACTTGCATGGAAGGTTGTTCGAACAAAAAGTATTATTAACATCGATTAAATTTTACCTGGACGTCGACAATTATATAACTGGTCCTTCCTTAATGATTGCTTTTATGTCTTCACGCTTTTTAATTACAAATAGTGTTTTATATACATTTATCTATCTATATATATTTATCTACTTTCACAATTAATAGATCGCAATTACGAGTTGGAACGACATTTTATAAAGAAAAGGTATTCCTCAGGCGACCTGATATTGCACCGATTTCTTTCATGATATTTTAATGACAATTTAAAGATTTCAAGATAAACTCTACTAAGAATACTTGATAACATATTTTTAACTAGAATATCCTATATAATGCCAGCAGTGCAGTGGGCTTATCACGAATTTAGTCTGGCTTTCGAATCGAGCTGTCACAAGTAAAACGGATCCGTTAGCAATCGGGATCATGAATTTTTACTAACGACTAACGAGCACCAGCAATCTATCAAATGAACGAAAGATCGAGACGTTCGAAAATTAACAAAAAGTAACTAAAATATTGTAGTTCCAAATCCGCACGCGGTGGCGCTGCTCAAATTTCCATACAAATCGCTTGAAGCGAACTCGGTTCGAAAGCCAGACTAAATTCGTGATAAGCCCACTGTTCTCAAGTGATGAGTAAAAGAAGTGGGGATCAAGCCCTATACAAAATATTAATAGTAATTTTATATAAATGTAATAGTATGGTTTATATAAGAGTTTCATATTGTAAAGATATATCACAAAAGGATAGGCGGATTTGGCCCGAAGCTGCAACAGATTTATTCTTCAATACCGTTAGGAAATAGATCCAGTTCTGAGCTAGGCAATACGATGGAAACCTAGGTCTAAGATCTATAAATGTTCAGATATGGTTTCTTTTGGTGGTCGTATTATCACGGACAAATTAGAAAGGAATTATTTCATCAAAGGATATATTTTTCTATATTATTTTAGACTACAAATATATACCGTTTCATTGTTATTTAAAAATGCAATAAAAATATATTATGTATCACGTTAGGTTAGCCTGTTACTTAAATCTTATCTATTATCTTTATTTTTTTAACTTTTAGTGATTGTCATAAAACATATGTATAATTCATCACTAGTATTTCGTTGGTCGCCAATACAATACAATTGTAATTTTAATAAATTTTTAAAACAAAAACTCTTCAATTATCTTGAGCATGCTGTCTTATCCTATAATTAAATTTTCATGGGACTAAATAAATAAATGATAAAATGCCGCATCTAAAATTCTTAAATCTATGTAAAAGACAGCCCCTCAA
Organism: Tineola bisselliella; assembly: GCA_028551675.1. Taxonomy (NCBI): domain Eukaryota; kingdom Metazoa; phylum Arthropoda; class Insecta; order Lepidoptera; family Tineidae; genus Tineola; species Tineola bisselliella. Next base: position 75,629 of record JAPWLS010000419.1, on the reverse strand, counting down.
GCCCAATACATTTTGGTAGCAGCCTGTTATTGAGTACATATTGCTCGCTTCCTGTTTACAAAATTTATTTCTTTGTAGTCTATTGATTGTCATTTTTTTTACAAACAATAATATTACCTGAAACAAAAAAAAATCATTATTAAACACATATTGAGGTACAAAACGAAATGCCTAATCGACTTCCAAAAACACAACTCACAACAAACAATCTAAAATTATGTAACTAAATTTAGTTTTTAATTAACTTCTATTTTAAACATAAAGTAGGTATTTAAAACAAAGTTAAAACAACGTTAACTGTGCCTAAATTTTACATTAAGTAGATTTACTGTGATTTAAATATGAAATGAAATAAAAATAGTTTATTAGCATAGGCACTAAAGGCGTGCACTTGCTCATCGTTAGACTCTACTATGACTTCGGAAAGGCGTATGACGAGAATACCACAAGAAACTCGTAATATTTTAATATAAATAAATATCTGCATTCTATTACGATGGTAGGTTCTATAAAATCGCAATTTAACAGAACGATTTAAAGTTATTATAGTGCATAGTTTGTTTGTGTAGATTCTTCATTGTTGTATTGAGTATCTCAGAAACAATTGAAAAACGCGAAAATTGTCGAAATGTTAATAAAACCCGAAGAAAATTATTCAAAATTATTTTGCTTATAATTCCCGCTACAACATTCAGTAATTTGTCTCGACGCGTTTCGCCACTTCACGTATCCTGATGACGCCACGTGAAGTGGCGAAACGCGTCGAGACAAATTACTGAATGTTGTAGCGGGAATTATAAGCAAAATAATTTTGAATAATTTCCTTTAATATGGATTTCCGCAAAGTAACGCCTGAAACAACTAACTATAAAATCCGAAGACATAAAAGACTTTTAAATGAAATGGTCCTTATCCGCTTATTAATATAATTGGTTATATAAAAAATTTAGAAACACGTTGCGTGTAAGGAAATCCACGCACAACAAGAATGCATATGTATCGTCCATTATTCATATCGTGTCCGTTGTAATGACCTTGGAATGGCTATTAAAAGGTTAAAGACATCACTAGGTTTGTGTGAATTTACCATTGTTTTCTGAACTTTATGGAGCGGTTAATTGACCTTGCGTTTCTGGGAACTCTCTAAGGTTCATAGATTGTCGTAATAAATTGAATTCTATTTACAATTTATAAAGGAAATTTTGAATTGTTAACGTCATATTTAGTTCCCCTGTTCACCGACAGAGTACCATATCCTCCCTACTATATAAATGTGAATGTGAGTTTGTTTGTTACGTTTTCACGCAACAACTACTTAACCGATCATCATTAAACTTTGTACACATATTTTTGGAGGTACTAGAAGTAACATAGGATACTTAAAAAAAATAAAATTATACTATAATTTCCAACTGACTATAGTTTCAGCTGTTTGATATTTTACTATATTTATTTTTATTCTTCCATCTGTCATTTTTATATATGCAGTATAAAACTATTTGAATTTTTGAAGTTAGATCATATTGATTCATTTCTATTGAAATGATCTCTGATACTTATTTAATGACTTAAATGCGAGCGAAGCCGCGGGTAAAAGCTAGAAATTGTATAAATAAATTGACAAAAAAGACTTGAATTATTATATATTGACACATAACAAGTGATAAACACCAGATCAAAATAAAAATAATATATCAACGTTAATTATTACATATAAATAAGATATAAATTAGAGATGCACTGAATATTTGGTCGAATATTCGTATTCGTTAAACCCATACTTGGCGCATTCCTATTAGAAATAATATATCGGGAATCAAACCACAGGTACTTACCACTCGTCTATAGAAGTTGTGGGCTTATTACGAATTTAGTCTGGCTTTCGAATCGAGCTGTCACAAGTAAAACGGATCCGTTAGCAATCGGGATCATGAATTTTTACTAACGACTAACAATCTATCAAATGAACGAAAGATCGAGACGTTCGAAAATTAACAAAAAGTATCTAAAATATTGTAGTTCCAAATACCGCGGTGGCGCTGCTCGTTACAAATTGCTTAAAACGAACTCGGTCCGAAAGCCAGACTAAAATTCGTGATAAGCCCACTGATCTTAATTTAAAAAAATCATACGGCCTATAGTTAAAGTCAAGAACCAAGTTCACGGCCGAATATGCTGAAAAATAATTTAGTATAAAATTGAAAACCGCTCATGTGTATTAAAACCAATATTGTACGCTTTGGTCACGTTTTAATATAAATAAATATACAAATCAAAACACCATAACATTTGAAATTTATCTCAAAATAATCAACTGCGTCTTTCGCGTATATTTTATTAAGTTTGAAGTTTACGCGACTTAAAAACGTATTCAGAAGCAATGATTCTAAATTCAAATGTTTTTATTACATGTCACAATTATACTTCTTTTCTTCTTCTTTATTAATGGCCTCAGATGTCTAATGAAGACAATTCTGCCAATGTCGAGTATTTGGACAACAGCCGAATAAGAAATTACAAAATTTAAATTCACACGTAATTCATGTTTAAAAAAACTTGCATGTCACAATTGTAATAGGTAATTAAGATGTCGCAGCAATATAATTATGCAATTTCAATTAATAATTAAATAATAATATTAATAAATATAACAAATTTAATAATAACAATTAATTATTTATAATTAATTGTTTCGTGCGTTACTTTGCGGAAATCCATATTAAACGAAATTATTTAAAATTATTTTGCTAATAATTCCCGCTACATTAGGTCGATGAAGGAAAATAACCTCCACCAACATGTGTAAAGTGCAGTTAAATAGGTATCATGGCGAAAGGGGTTATTTAAATAAAACAAAGCCTTCGTCCCTTTTAAATATTATAGTTTTATTACATAGATTGGCATTAACGTTACATTGCAATGTAAAGTAATCACGATACGTGTAAATGGAAACAATCTATAGAATCGTGATTACGCGTTTAGTTATAAAAACATACAAAATATCAATACTCACATTTTGTTTAATTCAGTATTATTATTAACACACATCAAAATGACACCTTCCTGTTTGGTGGTTTTGACCAGACTGCCTTTCTCGTCTGGGTGACAGATATGCGTCTACCCCTTCCAGCCGATAGGGGTCGCCGCATGTCTGTCACGTATCAATTATTTATTTAATTAACTCATATTTAAAGTTTTAGTCAACATTATTGAATTTGATTGCTGACACATGCAATAACTTGTCTGGGAATTATAAGCAAAATAATTTCCTTTAATTAATTATTTAGTTTCATTTATTGTTTCGAATCACTGAAGTACTCGTCAATTGAATAGAATCATTTTGCTAAAACCGCACTTGAGCATAGATTAAGCGCAAAGTCTGCACTCAACAATGACCACGTGATCACAGTTCAAACTACACTCGAGCGCCTAAAACGTGCCCAAAAGTGTGAGTTAGGTTAAAATAAAAATACTTAAACCAATTAATAATAAAAGGTTAACAGCATTGTTTAATGTTTCGTGCATAATACTCTTGTCGGCGGCAGAAAACATTATTTTTAGTTGAAAGCAACGAAAGTACATTTTCGCAGCTTAATAGGTACACTTCCGAAATTAGCGACAAACAACTTGTTATAAATAATTTTTTTTTTCATATTCGTGTACTTGGTAATGCAGACAGTAATGCATGTAATTTTTTAGTTATCTAATTTTCTTTGCATTTTTGTTCAGCTTAATTAATTAATTATCTCAAAAGTAAACCTCAGTTGACATACCAATTTAATATATAACTAGGTCTTTGACATTAATTTAAAATTATAATACTGAATGAACACATATTTTAAATTTGTTTAAAACCAAAATATAGTACAAATTATAATATCTGAGTATTTATATTATAAATATAATAAAATACAATAGCTTAGTGCAGTGGTTCTCAAACTTTTTGGGCGAAGGAAAAAGCCTATAATAATATTACGTAATATTTAGTTGGAATATTTAGATTTAATCTAATAATCTCCCTTTGGTAGGTATTTTTTGCAGTATTTTAGTCCTTGGGTTCAGCGGAACACACTTTGAGAATGGCTGGCTTAGTGTAAAAACATAAAAAAAATATACGCGGTTTTTCAAACAAGCCATCTCCTTTCTCTTCTTTCTTTCATCATACTTTCAATGCGTTCCGAATTTTTTGTTTCATATTCATTTCAAAAGTTAACAATAAGTAGTCGTTGTACTCAGAAGGGTACCTACATGAGGCGTAACATTGGAAATTTGCACAAAAGGCAATTTAATGAAGAGATGGAAGTGTACCGTTTGCAGCAGCACGATACTTACCTCCCGCTGTGTGCTGGAACTCTGTATTAGTAGTTTCTTCATTTTATGTGCTATGTAAAAGCTGTATTGTAAGGTTTGTTTATTCAATGTGCTTTAGTGACATATACTAGCTCAGCCATTCTCAAAGTGTGTTCCGCGGAACCCTAGGGCTAAAATACTGCAAAAAATACCTACCAAACGAAGATTATAGGGTTACATCTAAATATTCCAACTAAATATTACATTGCAATATGATTATTCATAAATACATAAATTATATTAAGGCTTTTTCCTTCGCCAAAAAAGTTTGAGAACCGCTGGGCTAGCTAAATGTATGGGTTTCTGTCGTGTTTACAACGTGGCTGAGTAACCAAAGACAGTAGTACTACATTAAAAAAACACTATTGTAATAATATGACTGGAATTTGAGAAGTTTAAATTCATTGCTTACAGAAATAACGAAATGCTTGTATAATTATAAATAATAATATTGGCAGTAAAACACATAAATTTTAAATTGTATTATAAATTGGACATGTCGACCCCTTACAATCAAAATCTCTTCAAGCACGGACCATAGACATCTGTATCTTATTATAAACGTAATAGACAAAAATATTTATGTTGCTATTTCAACAAATAATAATAATAAAAGACAGAAGTTTTTGAATAAAAAAATAAACTGTTCAGAAATTAATAAATAATAAATTCACTTTTGGTTGCATGTTAATCAATGTTAACACTAGATTAACCAGAGCAGTCAAAATGACTGGTCTTGCAAGTTCAAATTAAAATTCCTGCTGCGTGATAACATTTTCTTTAATTCATCTAATCTTCTTTAATCTATAACAGAAGAATTAGTTTTATGAACTTCATATTATTTTATATATATTCGTAAGAAATCTTTTTCTTTTTGGTAGAAATAGGCATATTTAAGTACGTGGTAAATCTAGTGTTAAATAGCTAAACATCGATGTTATAAGAGCCGCTGAGCAAAGGTCTTGATTCAATTAATCTAAAAGAAATTCGAAGTCGCCCGCACGTTAGAGTATTAGTGTGGGGTCAATAAACTTTTTCTGACCAAAAAACCTTCTTCTGCAGGAATTCAAATACACTGCTTACCCTTCTTTTCGACTTCAAATTGAATGTTATATTGAAAATTAATAGTAGTGGTAGTGAAAAAGGAGCTTTATTGACAGTAATGTTCGTAGGAACAAGCATGTCGATGAGTCACCTAGGTAAGTTTAATGACATCTTTATCGATTTAAATGCCGCTGTACACATAAGCCCAATATGCAGGACTAATACCATCATATAACCTTATTATGACGGTTATTGTATGTTAAGGCCCTGTGGGCTTATCACGAATTTAGTTTGGCTTTCGAATCGACCTGTCACAAGTAAAACGGATCCATTAGCAATCGGAATCATGAATTTTTACTAACGACTAACGAGCACCAGCAATCTATCAAATGAACGAAAGATCGAGACGTTCGAAACAAAAAGTATCTAAAATATTGTAGTTCCAAATCCGCACGCGGTGGCGCTCCTCAAATTTCCATACAAACAGCTTGAAGCGAACTCGGTTCGAAAGCCAGACTAAAATTCGTGATAAGCCCACTAGTTTTGATTCCCGATCGAAACAAACATTAATTAATATTAAAATAGATTTTAGTTTTGGGTCTGGGTGTTCTATGTTTCTGTTGTCCTCGCCCTGATGCTCATAGCTAGCATAGTATCTTAATTTGAAGTCAGGGCATTGTATGTAATATATATATTTATTTATTCCATTCTATTTTATTCTCTAACATCATCCATAGACTATTGGAACACCTGGACTTGTCAAAATACAATAGTACTTAACAATACAATAATATGCAGCGACAGTAATGAATATAACATTTTTAGAGAAGCTTATGTGAAATAATAATGCGGATAAAAAGGTATTAAAAATATAATTAACACAATGCATTGTGGCAACAAAAAGAACAGAAAAAAACAAGAAAGATGACACTGACAGATTAAACGTCAAAACTTGTTAAATAAGTATTTTCGGCCTGTAGAATCGACCGCCACATATTCACACCAATTTTATGCATGATATGAGATTTTTGCAGACAGCACTCGCCTCCGCTATGCCGGTTTAAGGAGACAATAACACTTGAAGGTAGTTGGTAAAATCAGCAGACCGAGCTAATTACCAATACAATGAAGAGATACGTTTTATTCCAGTATATGAACCGCTTAGGTATTTCGTTGGGGAAGAAGAGGTCACAGGTTCGGTTCCCACGCAACAGAGCGAAACGGGAACTGACCCTAGACAGGTTTATAACAATAACATTTATGCAGTGTTTTAATTTAATATTTAACATTAAAATAATGACTACAAAATACTAATACATATATTATTATTTAATATACTATATTTATATAAAATATAATAAAACCGGGTTAAGGGTTAATAAAAAAAATTAGATGAATATCTTACTGATAATAAAGCTTGGACATAACCAATGTCATTTTATGTTTACCCTTAGGTATATAATAGGATGACAATGCCCCTATACAGCAGCTATTCTTCTACATCATAGTAGATTTATTATATATTATTATGACATTAGTATGTAAGTGGACAATTCCAGCTAAATCAAATTGATAATTATTAAATTATATTTATATTTGTATTGACGAGTAAAAGCGCTCTATTGGAGCCCAATTACTAAAAGTAAATAAATAAATTTTAAAAAATAAGTAGGAATTAGGTAAGTTCATTAAAGGTTATCCATAAACATAATTCGAATATTTAAAATTGACGTTTAGACAGCTTTCCAGCCATTGTGACAAAGGCATGTAGTTCAACAAAAGTCGTTTAAACTTTCATCTTATATATTACATGTAGTACAGCTTTGCTCTCGGGAGCCATTTGTCTACGGGTTGGACTGCCGACGCCGGAATGCTCGGACCCTCGTTACGAAAAGTACCAAAAACGAAAAAAGATACCTATTATGTTTTTTGTATACTTTTAAATGATTACTGCTTGATATGCGTTCTTGGTTCGATTTCTTATGATTAGTAGAAAGTTTTTATATTAAGATAACATTGGTCATTTCTATACATATATATGTTATGAATCTTGCTTGAGTTTTATTTGATAAAGATGTCAGTATTAAATTTGTGTATTATAGTGTTTAATATTTTGTTTTAAAAATTATGTATAAAAAGGAATTTAATAAGATATTAATCGGCTTATTAAAAATGCAAAAATAAGCCGAATAAGTAATGTACACGAAAGCAAACCGAAAACTTCATTTTCAAACAGATTTATTTCATATATGACTTTGCAGATAATAATAAATAAATCTTTTGCAAATTCGTTTGAAATCAGAGGTAGACAGGAATGCTTGCTATTAACATAACTCCTAACAGTTAACGTGATATGAATAATAATGAATAACAATGTTATAACTTGAACAAATTGTATACTAGAGGCAGTAGACAACTATATTTCTAAAGTTAATGGATAAAAATAAATTACGTCATCTAAACCAAGATCAAAAATCTTTATTTCACTTAGGCCCCTGGCCATGCACATAGTCAGAACCTCGAGACAAGAAACACCAATCATAATCCGTACAATATAATAGAAAGTTCATAGATTGATATAATAAAAAAAAAACAAAAGAAAGAAAAACAATTGAATATGTTCATAATATTTGATTAATTGCATTATTCACTAGTTCAGCCATTCTCAAAGTATGTTCCGCGGAACCCTAGGGCTAAAATACTGCAGAAAATACCTACCAAAGGGAAATTATAAGGTTACATCTAAATGTTACGTAATATTACATTGTTACACTTGTTGAGGCTAGAAAAATGTTTGTTTTTCACTTTGGAAATTTCTATCAAGATTCCCCCTCTCAGAAGTTATTTTTAACCCGATTGTTTTGTATGACGAATGAATAATGCTTCAAAGAAAGCATTATTTAGAAAAAGAAACCTATAAAATAAAGATTATCCTAGGAATCTTTGTACTTTCAAGATAAACGACGCAACTAGGAAAGAAATTGGTCCATTTTCCATATCACTGCAGCCCCATTATAATCAATCACAGTCGCTAGTTCTGAATCAGTAGCAATTAGCCGCCATTTTGTACCCCCCTGCTTTCAGTCTACCTACCCCCCATAATAAGGGGTTGATAATTGTTGCAATAAATGTTACTGTGAAATAGTGAATAGTTAATGTTTTGCTTTTTTTGTTATCACGTGAGAAATAGTATACTAAATTATAATTAAAATATATTTGTAAGTATTTATTATAATTTATTTCCAACGACTCTGTTTACCCCTATATATATAAACTTTAATCCTCATCACCAATAAAATGTTGCATTATGAATAAAATATAAATGCAGTTTTAACATGAAAAGCTGTTTATTTTGAATCAAAATGACATAAGTGACAATAGTATTTTAAGCCTAGAATATTAATTATGTAACAACTTTTATTCTCTTTGACGTTTTATGTCAAGTCACACGGGAACCTGGCAGAACGGGATAAAAAGTATCCTATGTCTGTCTGCTGGTTCTAAGCTACCTCTCCACCAATTTTCAGCCAAATCGGTTCGGCCGTTCTCGAGTTATAAATAGTGTAACTAACAAAACTTTCTTTTATATTTTAGATAGATAGATATAGCAAAAGTTAATATTATTTAAGCCTCAAAGCTTAATCAGGCGAAACATCGATCCTAAAATCTCAACACATTACACCCAATCCGAGACTTAAAGGAAAAGTGCTAACAGGATTATTAGAACAACAAATCCATTCAAGCGATTTTATTCTTTACAAACTACTGCTACTAGGGAGAGTTTGGTGCAAATCGCTTGTTTTAAACATTGTAGATATGACGTTAAGAATTGTTCCTATGGGACGAATTAAGGAATTAGAGGGTGTTGTAGAAAAGCGCTAACTTTCTTTGCTAAGTGAGTGATGTTTTTTTCGTTCCTACTGGACTTGTGGAGAGAGGTGGTTTTTTTTTAAGAAAACAAAAGAAATAAATCCCAAGTTTAAATCTTGATAGAGCAATTAAAGTTAACTGTTTACTTGTGAGGTTTAGTGGAATTTATATACATTCACTTATTATTTCTGCTTGTATAAAGAAATATATAAATATAAATATTTATGTAACCGAAACTTAAATCATTATCACGTAGCGGGAATTATATGCAAAATAATTTAAAATTAATTATTTTAATTCTCTATCCATCTATCTATCCATCTATCTATCTATCCATCCATCTATCTATCTATCTCTCTCTATCTCTCTCTCTCTCTCTCTCTCTCTCCATCTATCCCTCTAAATTTGTGTTTTGTATGTGATAAACTGTTAATACCTACTTTTAAAGCAATAAAGGTTTTATTATTATTATTGTTATATAAATATTTGATCACGACCACGTTGACAGTTAATTATCAAAAAAAAAATATAGGGGAAATTTTTTTAAAATTAAATTCGTAAGAGATAATTGTTGAATGTATGTTTGTGTTTTTTTTAGAAACAAAATATTTGTTTTAATTAATATATTATTCAGGAAGTACCTACAATATTGTAAAATTGTCAGACACAAGTGTGTTTAGGAAACTTGATCAAGTGACATGTGTTTCAGTACGTTTACTTTGAAACTTTTGTGAAACAAAGTTGGAACATACTTTTGAATATAGCTACATTTCATAATCATTTAGAATTTAGCGCTGTGATGAAAATTATTATGTAAAATAACTTGTGTGAAATCTTATAGGGTTTTTTCAATGCCGGTTTTTGTAATGCATTGGTTCATGTGGTCTGTTCAATTCCCAGCCAAAATATTATAAATGTGAATGTGAGTTTGCTTGTTACGTTTTCACACACCAACTACTTAACCGATCATCATGAAACTTTGTACACATATTTTTTGAGGTACTAGATAGGATATACATACATAGGATAGACTACATAGGATACTTTTTATTTAAAAAATAATAAGATATTAAATAAATAATAATAGTTTCCCCTGTTTGGAATCATATTGATTCATTTCTATTGAAATGATCTCTGATACTTATTTAATGACTTAAATGCGAGCGAAGCCGCGGGTAAAAGCCAGTTATAATATAAAAACAATATTCTGGATTTAAATGTTATTAAAAGTCGCATACATCGGAAGTGTACCTCAACAACAATGTTTTTAAAACACAATCCTGAGCAATTCCAGCGCCTAAGGCAAAGAAGAGAAGGTTCAGTTTTGTACAACAATTTTAGATGAGATTTTGTATAGGTACGTTTGAATTATGGGATAAGTTTTATTGAAACAACTCAAGTATTGTTTTTAGTATAGAATTGTGCGAGTGTGTGGAAGTACCTTTGAAATATATTAAGAAGAATAATATATATTATATTATACTATATTGTATTATATTATAAATAAATTCAGATGTAACAAAACTGATAAAACTGTTAACAAAAATATATAAAATAAAAATCATAATAACTGCCTGTCATATCCAATTATCTACATAAGAAAGCGTAAACCGAATTATAAAGCGACAAGCGTCCAATGATACAAAGCCTAAGAAGCGCTTACACCGCTGACAGATCAAGTAAATATTTAGGGCAAATGCAGTTTAGGGTAACATCCCCTTGTAACTGCGGGAGTATCGATCTGTATACACAACAAGAACCATTTTAATTATTTACGTTTCTTTCTGGTCTTCACAAAACGTGTATCTGAGAGCTAAGATTTCGCTTACTACCACCAGAGTTTCATACTAAAACATTCACCCTTTAAGTGTTCTTTAAGTTTACTATCGAGTCATATCGTGACCTACGAGAGTTTTTAAATACAAAACAGATATACACCTAAGAGAAATAATTATTTCCAAATAATATAAAGCCGATAAAAGTGTAGACAATGCCTGTATACGGCAGCTAAATCAAATTGATAATTAATAAATTTATTTCATTTATATTTGTATTGAAGAGTAAAAGCGCTCTATTGGAGCCCCATTACTAAAAGTAAATAAATAAACGATTCTTTGCTGTTTATTATAAATAATTTGGTAGCTTCAATAATGATTTAGGCACAAAATTACAATGGAACAACTATCGAGTTATAAAAACAATTGAAATACGAATTTTCAATTGTTTTTTGATGAACAATTGAAGTCAAATGAATAAAAATTATTTAGAATAAAAAAAACGTATATCCCAACAAAACTATAATGTACTTACATAAATGAGATATACACAATAGCATTAAGTTTAAATTGAAGGTCGAACGACACGGGTTTTAATGCTTGGTCACAATTTGTTCTACAATGACCACATTTTTTGTTTTATACGGATAAATCAAAATTACAGTTATTATTATAACTGAATTAGAAACCCAGTACCTATAGTGTGCCCTGTTGATTTGGACAGAGCACATTCGTCTCCTCAAGCCGGCATAGTGGAGTCGACTGTTGCACGCGGATATCTGTCTGCGGTAACAGTTGTCTATGCTTATGGACCGCACTCTAGCTTAACATCAGGCGGAGTGTGGTCATATGTTTGGCTATCAATAAAAAAAAAGTTCAATAATAGGTAAGTAAAGCCTCCGATTATCTCAGTCGCCTAAAGATGACTGAGTCACCTATTCGATACTGAAGGCTGTATTATACGATACTGTGGTCTGCTCTGCGATGTAACTTGGTTTCTTGGTTAACATTCTATATATCCATCCAAAATTGATTTCATTACTTTAACTACTAATTGTCAATAAATCTTTTGTTATTCCCAAATGTCACATTCGGGGAATAAATGGCAGTGGAATATGATATGACGATGTAGCATTACACCCTAAAACAAATAGGACTGGGGTCGTTACTCCCAAATTTTGGGTGACTATTGCGTTCGGTTTCTAGGAATGTATGGTTAACCTAGTTTATGGTAAAATGCTCTATATAAAACGTGGTGTGGAGCCAATATGTGTAAAAAAATAATAAAACTATGAAGTCGATTGTGTTTTTAATTTGTGCTGTAGTGTATAATGATGCAACTCCAGGTAAGTTACTTCTTAAATTCATTTTGTAAGTTCGTTCGCGTTCGTAATTGAAAAGTTGAGTCCACTTTCCTTTAGATCGTAGACCAACTATAGTTTTCGTTCTTTTAGAAATATACATGAAAATGAATGTTTGTCTGTGAGTCCTTTATATAATCGTAAACTATGCATTTAATCATGTGATGATCATTTTTTCTGAATTGGTACGACCAATTTTCGACAGATGGCGCCACTGTTATTCCAATGAATTTCATACATTGCCGTAACAATTCATGACAGACAATATAGTCGTCAAATGAACAAAATCAATAAAATGACTCAAAATGAATTATATATTTGTGTAATGTATTTCCTTCAAATTTATTTTAGTTGGTCGACAGCTAGCGTTTAATAAATTTAAATCTAAATAATATTTATTACAATACAATATTAAATATTATATAAAAAGGTCTCGATATAAACGTTTGGAAATACAATTTATGAAATGAAATCAGTGTTGCATCGAATCACGAGTAAAGTTGATTTCAAAAGAGGGATAAGGGAAAAATACCTCAAAATAAGGAAGGACTAACGTGAAATAAATTGCCCCATCTCAGGGGTCGGGGCCAACTTAGTTTTTTACGTCAAAAACCTTTCCAAGCTCACTCTAAAATGATGTTTAATGTAAGCACTTTTCGCGTATTTTTCATGAGTTAACTTTTGTATGAAAGAAAAAAATAAAATACGGAAATGTTGAAACTTTCTTCTTTACCAATAACTTGTAAATTTGAGCGATATTTTTGCTTTAAAAGTTTAAGACACGAGCGTGATAAAAACAGGTATTATATAAAAAGATTCCGAACAATAGCGTATATCAGCGGTTCTCAAACTATTTTGGCGAAGGAAAAAGCTTTAATATAATTATAAAAAACTGATTTATATATATTTATGAATAATCATATTGCAATGTAATATTACGTTATATTTAGTTGGAATATTTAGATGTAACCTTACCTTTGGTAGGTATTTTTTGCAGTATTTTAGCTCTATTTTTTGCATTTAGTATTTCATTATTTTATTATAAAAAAACTAATTTATATATATTTATGAATAATCATATTGCAATGTAATATTTAGTTGGAATATTTAGATGTAACCTTAGTATCTCCTAGGGTATTTTAGCTCTAGGGTTCCGCGGAACACACTTTGAGAATAGCTGGCGTATATTATACTGATAAAGATATAGAACATCCAGTAACTCGCTTCATCTACAAATAAAGACGTAAATATATAAAATGCTTTTATGCGGCTTAATATTGCAATCAATAGCTATAAAACTCTCAAAATCGTGGATTAAAATCAAAAACATAACGTAAAACAGATGAACTTTTTGTATGAACCCATGAGCAGGTAGGTATACCTTTTTTATATCAAAAATATCGTAATTAAAGCTTTTTTTTTTTTGAAAATTTATTAGTGTTGTTTTTTAAAAATAAAAAAGTAGGGTTTTGGGATAGCTGTTTTTGATTAATATTTCTGGATAGTAATATTTTTATACGACACGCCTACTTGGAGAATTGACAGTCAAATTACAACGATTTTACAACTAACATCTGACTAACATCTGAAAAGCGATGACTGCTATTACGTCGAATTGAATTACTGCAATGTTTATAAAGTATGCAAATGGTTTTATTTTTACCCCTTGAAGGACGATTTTTAAGGCGAGACAAATGACTTATTTTTTAAATATATAATATGCAGTCATATCAATTATGTCGTATTTCAAGCGGAACACCCGTGAAGTGACCTAGTCGCGTTTCGGGATCAGCTTGGTAGTTGCCGGGATAACGAGAGGAGTATGCCCTGTCAAATTGGACATAGCACATTCGTCTCCTCAAGCCGGCATAGTGGAATCGACTGTTGCACGCGGACATCTGTCTGTGGTAACAGTTGTCTATGCTCATAGACCGCACTCTAGCTTAACAATATGCTGGGCTAATAAAAAAAAAAGTTACTTTTCTTATTGAGGGATTTTGTAGTAAATAAATTGTTATCAAATTGACAGTAACTATAATATAATTATAAAAAACTAAACGTCCACATAAGTGACTAAAGGCGTGAAGAAGTTAAAATAAACCTGGCATACTAATTATTAGTAAAATGTACAGAGATGAATGGCTTCCAGACATCAACTCTACAAGGAATAATTCTAATATTGATGAGCCAAGTTTCTACTTGACTTTAACATAACATTCATTAGCAAATTAATTAAAAGTTAAACCACGCAGTCGACGTCTATATTAGACATTTACTCCTGGGATTGGAACTTTGTCATGGGATTTTTTGCTGTATACAACCTCATTCTAAGCTAAACCAAATCCATTAGACGACTGCTATCATAGCAGTTATCAGTGGGCTTATCACGAATTTTAGTCTGGCTTTCGAACCGAGTTCGCTTCAAGCGATTTGTATGGAAATTTGAGCAGCGCCACCGCGTGCGGATTTGGAACTACAATATTTTAGATACTTTTTGTTAATTTTCGAACGTCTCGATATTTCGTTCATTTGATAGATTGCTGGTGTTCGTTAGTCGTTAGTAAAAATTCATGATCCCGATTGCTAACGGATCCGTTTTACTTGTGACAGCTCGATTCGAAAGCCAGACTAAATTCGTGATAAGCCCACAGTTCTATGCTAGCTTAAAGCTGCGATTTTCAAATCAATTCCAAAACATCACTTTAATTTATATATACTCAGTTAAAAGGTTGTTGATTACTCTAAAATCTAAATATAGCACAAATGTACTTTTTCAATTTCATTGAAACATCAAATATTTTTTTTAATCAAACAATACAATACAAATATTGTCTCATGCAAATAAAATAATAATAAAAAATAAAATCGTTTATTGGTATTAAACATAAAACATTAAAAAATTAAATTAAATTATTGACAATAGAGCAAGTGATGTACTACAGTTTTATAGAGGACATCAACATCTACAAAAGAAGTGTGCGATACCATATGTCACAATAACTGCTTTTTCATGTTAAAATGTGCAATAGTATATTTATAATATAAAAATCTCGAAACCGCTTGACGTACAAAGATGAAATTTGGCAGGGAGGTAGTTTTATAGTTAGTAGATAGCTAAGAACGGATTTTGCGACAGATGTGTGATAGGCATTGTCTGTTGACTGAAATATGAAACATCATTAAACTTCATAGTATTTTATATCTTCATTATTACGCAGACGTAGTTGCGGGCAACTGCTAGTATTTATATATATTAAATCTATATATGTGTGTATATATTATGTATTTTATTAGTTTTATATTTATATCTTAATTATAATAACCCTAAATTGCATTACCCGCTACTAACACTGCTTCTCCTATGACAATTGGTTATCTGGAAGAAATTACTTTTAGTGATAAGATCGCCAATTGCTCTAAATTTGTTTCTTATGTGTTAAATTGTATTATTATTTTTAAATCAATAAAGCATTTATTATTATTATTAATCACAAAGTCAGATTTACTCGTAAAATTCCCTGTTATTTCGATTTTTGGCGGTGAAAAAAGTGACTGTCGAGGACATCTGCTCCCTTCCACGCATCGTTTGTCATACTCAGAATACAACTCTTAACCATTTCGCCGGATCCTATTGACATAGTCGGAACTAACATTTTGGTAGTTTTCGTTGTTTATTTTGTCCATCATATAAAAAAAATCTCATTGCTTTCTGAGATACTCAATACAACTTAGAAACTACACACACTATGCAGAATAACAACTTTAAATTGCTCTGTAACATTGTGGATCCTATAATGTAAATAGGACCTGGGGGGCTACTCAGGAGCACTAACTTCAGGCGAAAATACAGACGTCTCCTACTCAGGAACACTTTCGGACCCGAAATTATTCACGAAATTACACTCAATGCTTATTTTACGGATATTTGACAGTACTTTTTACGGATTTATATGTGAGGTGAGGGCCGTATCACGAAACTTCGGATATGCGTGAGTAGGCTCCCCTGGCGCGGTTTAATTTTGTATTAATTTTTTTTTTTTGCAGTTTAATAAAAAACGCGTATTATTAATTCAGAAGATTTATGCAAAATTACAGATTGTAATACGGTTTTATGGCTGTGATAAAAGTTTAATTTTTAATTCGGTATGAAGAGCATGTTATCTCTCTATTGTTCGAGGTAAAGCATTTTCGTCGCCGACAACAATACAGACGGCTGAAAAACCGAATAAAATTGTAATTAATTCATTTTCAGTCACGTACTAACTGCGATGGCGACCTCTAACTCTTTTCTGAAAATTTAAACTGTTTCACATACACGTTAAAGTTTACATTCGCACTTGAGATCTAATTTTGTAATTATGATATTATGAAAAGGGTACAGTCGGAATTGTTCGGTTGGTTAGAAAGAGAGAGAAGATTCACGAAATTGATTTATTTGAATACGTCTTTTTATTAGTTTAAAGTATTTTTGTAATTTTATTAGAAGTGTAGTATCTATCCCTTTATCACCTTGAGCATGTCGTTCTATCCTATAATTCAAATTTCATTTAGTTTATATAATAGTAGTCCTTTTTATAATATGTAGTTTTAATGTAATTTTGTAGGTAGGCTTTATAAATAAATAAATAAAATAAATATTCAGAAAGGACTAGCTGAGAAGTATCAATAAGCAATGTAAGAAGGGTAAACTAAGGAGAAACAGGTAGTTAATGATTTTCAGTTTTAACCACTACTTCTATCTTGACGATATACAATACTCTCTTCAAGCCAGCATAGCAGAAGTGATGGGCTAGCAGCAGATATGTATGTAGTATCAGTTCTTTTATTTTTATTGATTGACCACACTCCGCCTGATGTTAAGCTAGAGTGCGGTCCATGAGCATAGACAACTGTTACCACAGACAGATGTACGCGCGCAACAGTCGACTCCACTATGCCGGCTTGAGGAGACGAATGTGCTCTGTCTAAATTGACAGGGCACACTCCTCTCGTTATCCCGGCTACTTCCTAGGTCACTTCACGGTTGTTCCGCTTGAAAGTTGCATGGATCCTACTTGGTTTAATATAAGATGCAATGTGATGGGGAAAAGCTACATATAAAATCCCATATTTAATAAGGATATTAGTGGATATTGCAGATACCTCCCCCCCCTTGTATTCATTCATCTAACTTAATTTACAAATGGAATTGAAATGAAAAAACTTCTACTTGGGGGATTGCTAGAGCCGTTTAAAATGTTGTTACGATAGTGGGTTTTATATTTACATCTACATAGAGATAAGTACTATACTTGTAAATTAATTATGATTATTGGATTTAAGAAATAATTTTCTTGTAAATGTTTTTTTTTTTTGGTAAATCGTCCTTAATTATTTTTTTGTTGTATTATATCTAAAAAATATATACATATATATATAAATGCGTATTGCGAACGGTCACAAGCTACGCATTAAAATGGGATTTATGTCTGTCTGTTGCGATCATACCGTTTAAAGTTTCCACATCACTGTATTTAAACATCCCCAAGGATAATAGGGGACGAATATGGAATGACAAGATAAAAGGATTATGTTTTGTGAACGCAGGAATAAATATGTTCATTATTTGCGTCCATTTTAATTTTGGAATACAAATTACAATTTTAGAATTTGAATTCATATGTAACGGTCAATATATCGTATGCGTTAATTAACTTTATTCTACATCCTAATAATTAATTTTAGGATAGACAGAAAAAATACTGACCATAGAAATGGACTTTACTAACGATTCTTCTCCACATATTCTGGTTACAAACGTTCGACTGAATTATCCTGTATACATAAGTAAGCGCTTAAATACATAGTTGGTATTTAAAATAATTAAAGAAAAATTATATAAATTTGTTAATAGCAGAGAATTTGGTCCTAAGTACTTGAAGTTTCGAGGTAAGCTTGAAAATAGTTGATTTTTTTATTATTATTATTAAATGTAGCACGTAATAGTAACCCATTCTAATCAAAGATTGAGGTATATAATACTATGAGCACATTTCACGTTCATTAAACTTTGAAATCAAACAAAACGAAGCCGAAAATGTTCGTGTTCTCTGTCCATAATATTATGAATAAGTGTAGGAGAGAAATATAAAAGTTTAACAACGGTACACAGTCGTAATTTTCGAGGAAGTCGTAAACATTGTCGTGCGTCCGCCATTTTGGAAAAACGCCGCCATGTTTTGGCGGGAAATTTCGGAACAGACGTAGTGAGTCACAATCAGGAGAAAACAAATGAATGCGTTAACTTACTATCGGGCTTTTTGACATGAGGGTTTACGCGTATATTAGAATTTTATAATTTCTTGTTGGGTTGTTGCCCAAATACACGACATTGACAGAATTGTCTTCATGAGACATCTAAGGCCATTAATAAAGGAAGAAGAACTTACTATCGCGTTAATTTTATTTATATTTACGCAAAGATTAGACTTACAGTCCTTTAAATTAAATTAATTAAGTCAGATTAATGAATAACCTAAGACATACATCCACTGTTAAGATAATATTTTTAAAAAATATACCCTTCAAAAACGTAATAAAATAATTGATTTCTTAAACCTTATCAAACTTATAATATATTAAACGTTAATAGAATACACACCCAAAAAAATAGTTTAAAAAATATATATTCATATATTTCGACTATAAATACCTGTTTTCACTTTTCATTTATTTATATATTTTTTAGTTCAAAAATTATTATTAATTAGTAATTTTTGTTCAGCGTATATATTTATAAGATTTATACAAACTTTCATCCCCTATTTTATCCTTTTGGGGGTAGAATTGATCAAAATCCTTTCTTAGCGGATGCCTACGTCATAACGTCTACCTGCATGCCAAATTTCAGCCCGATCCGTCCAGTGGTTTGGGCTGTGTGTTGATAGATCACTATGTCAGTCAGTCACCTTTGAGTTATATATACATAGATTTTTTAGTTCAAAAATTAGTACATAGTTTTATTGTTATAATATACCTATCTCCTGCCTTTATAAATAAATAATCATTATCATTAAAAACATTGGTAGAGTTATTCGTCCTATTAAACTTCGCCTATTTTTATAATAGACCATAGGTTCTCAAACTTTTTGGGCGAAGAAAAAGCCTTAATATAATTATTGCAATGTAATATTACGTAATATTTAGTTGGAATATTTAGATGTAACCTTATAATCTCCCTTTGGTAGGTGTTTTTTGCAGTATTTTAGCCCTAGGGCTCCGCGGAACACACTTTGAGAATGGCTGTAATAGACAATCTTTGCGATAATAATAATGTAGTAATTAGGATTAGGTAACCAACTCAAAAGCAGTTAGATAACAAAGTTTCGCTATCTGACGACCGTTTCGTAGACACAAATGGAGTTCGGATGGCAGTGCAGATCGAGAATTCACCCCTCTACATCCCCCTATGGATAAATCATAATAGCTATAGATTACATTGTTTATGTTTTTTTTATTATACGAATTGGTAAGTACCAAGTTTAGATTTTTTTTGGATGTATCGGAGCCCAGTCAATTTGGGAACCAATTTAAGCCTACCTACAAAATTACATTATGACTATATATATTACAAAAAGGACTACTATTATATAAACTAAATGAAATTTTAATTATAGGATAGGACGGCATGCTCAAGGCGATAAAGGGATAGATACTACGCTTCTAATAAAATTACAAAAATACATAATTTAGATGTTACACAATAATGAAAATAAAAATAAAAAACAAGAACCAAATAGATGTAAGGAAGAGGGGAGGAAAAAATCACAAACATAAAAAACGAAATTAAAATACTGGTTAGTTAGTTAAAGATAGTTAGTATCGAGATGTTTCCTGTATTTTGGCTTGTTGTAGGAAAAAGCATCTATGTCAGTTCTTTTAAGTAAGATATGATAATATAATAATTTTCGAAATTGAATTCCATCCCTATTATCTAAACTCTAAACCAGTGTTTCCCAACCTTTTTTGTGCCATGCCACCTTAGCCTTTCTAAAATTTTTATGTCACCCATATGTAACCAAACACCCAGTTGATATTTTGGTATCGTCAAGCGAAATGATTATTTAAATCCGTTTAATTTGCTTTTTTTGTTAAATTTGGCACCGAAATCTAGCATTATATTTAAATTTTCGAATTACCCCCTGTTGGCCCCACTTTGAGAAACACTGCTCTAAACTGTATTTTGTGTATGGTTGTAATTTGACAAGTTTAAGTCAATCTCCTATTTCTAAATTACGTATGTAATCTTTAATACTTAGAATCATGATAAAGGGTTGTCCGTACGACATGGCGTCAGCAGTCAACCGTGAAATGAACGTCATTAACATATTTATAAATCTCAGCTCCATGTGAGCTGTCGCCGTCGTTAGAATTTTAAATGATTCCACTTGATATGACAGGAATATTGTACGTGACGCCTTTGACAGCAGCAGAATGGCTTTAAAACACGTCGAAGTCAAAAGTAACAACATTGTAATTAAATATGTAACTTTAAATTAAATTATAACAAAGTTAAGAGAACAAAACACTTTGAATTTGATATTTAATATTCGTATTTCTTTTACATCAATAGGCCTTGTTTAGAAAGTTATTATTGACCAAATATAAACTGTAATATAAAAAAATGTAATTGACGAATACCTCAATGATTCGAAACAGTAAATGAAATTTAGTTTATTAATTGAAATTGTTTATTATTATTATTGCTGTGCCCCGTCCGAATATCACATTGACACTAAACTGTACTGACATCTTAATTATAATCGTGACATGCAATAAAGATATTTTAAAAAATAAAATAAAAAAACTTATAAATCGTATTTAATCATTAATGTATATAGTTTTCTTCAGATGTCTAACACAACTATTAGGTTAACAAACTTAGCTTTATTTCTCTAGTCTAGTTGTAGCTTTCATGTTATGGTTTGTTAACTGTTTGTTTGTGTATGTCTAAATAAATAAATAAACCAATACCTGTAACTTAAAATCCGATTAACATGGTAGGATCTACAAAATCACAATTGTCCAACAGAGCGATTTAAAGTTGTTATTATACATAGTTTATGTAGGTATGTTCTTCATTATTGTATTGAGTATCTCAGAAACCATTGAAAATAAAAATAAAAATCGTTTATTAGCATAGGCACTAAAGGTGTACGCTTGCTCATCGTTACACTCTACAATGGCTTCGGAAAGGCGTATGACGAGAAGACCACAAGAAACTCGTCAAATTGATATACATTACAATATTTTTCTTCATACAATGTATTAATTGTACAATGCATGGAAGAATTGTAAAAAATCTTCAACATTTTTATTAGAAACGTCATTAGAATATTGATTCCTCGTTAAATATTTAAAGCAGAAATCAAATTAGCATATTCAATGGCAGTTAAAAATTCCAGTGCAAATATATTCGATATTTTTACTCGATTGTAAATCTGTTATGGAGTTAGATGGGACTATAAAAGTTATGAGATTCCTATTAGATAAGCTGATTAACCTCGAAGGACCAGTTCTGATAAAGAGCTCTATTTTTAATTAACTTTTTGTTTTAAATTATAGCTTCCTTCTTATACGATGATTTTTACTTCTAATTGGTGATAAACTCTAAAATAAATTATAATATTCTATTAAGAATGCCGATTTATTTTCATTTTATTGATTGTGGATTTTTATTTGCTCATTCTTTTGTTTTTAAATAGGTTTAAATAGATATTTTCTTGCAGTTTAAAAGGGAAAATGAAGATACGGTTCAAAGAGGATGACAAAAAGAGGTAATGTACGTACTTGTATAGTAATACTGACAATTTGAAAATGTTAACACGTTCCACGACATAAATTCTAGCTTTTTGGGGATATTTTCGGTGCAAAATACATTTTTAGCATTAGCAACCACGGAATAGTCGGAGCAGAACTTCTCAGTTTTGGCTTAGTGTACTGTTATACGTGCATCGCAAAGGGTGTTCCCCTCTGACTCATAAAGGAGGGAGGCACCCTTACTGCGTGGGTCGAAGGGGCCTCACTTTTGAGGGTTAGGTCGATACTCTCTTTTGTCTTCCCACTTTCGACTCTGTGTTTTTCGGTTTAAATGGTTAAAGTATTTAAAAGGCCGAAGCTCCTATCGATAGTAGGCGTATTTTTATATCTTAAATAATTTAGTACAAGTATACATCGATTTAAGTTGTCTTGAAACTTCTATGATAATTAAACCCTATTGGCTCTAATTTAACTATTGGAATGAAGTAGGACTTAATAGAAAATTTGCAGATATATCTAGATTTCCTTCTTATGACGCGTCTATAACAGCATGACTAGGTAGATAGTGAGCTTAGTTATGTATTCATCATCATCTTTCCTCTTTTTTTCATCTTCATCATTCTACTAATTACATCAATGTGGTACGTATTTCCTGACCTAAGATGAAGGACTTACCTGATTATAATATGGTAAGGTAATAAGTTTGGTTGCCTGGTAGAGATCACTGCTTAGTGATAAAGCCGCCTTTTGATCTTTCTTTTCTTCTGTTCTTCTTTATATGTATTCTTTTGTGCAATAAAGTGTTATTATTATTATATAGAACTATGTATATTAATATTTTCATGTTACTACTAAAAAGTATCTTTCTCAGATTTAATTGAAAACTAGAATAAAATCTCCGTAATTGCAAACTATCCCAAAATTAGTTCAATATAATTTTAATATAATTATATCATTTCTCAATTTCAATCAATGTAGTGTTTTTCTTGGGGTTTTGAGGTATGTCAATGTGCAAACACCTCCTTGAATTCTGTAAAGAATTTGTAGAGAAACAAATTGCCTCCCCTTTAACCGGTGGGGATCATCTAAGCAATAACTTTTGGGACTGCGATCAAAATGTACATCCATTTGTCAATATTAAACTTTCCCTTTCTGATATTAAAATTTATATTCATAATTATTACATTTGAAATATTATTTATTTTCGGTGATAAATTTCGATATTTAACCTAATACTTTCTTGGAATATTAACACGAGTTTAAAGGGTGACACCCGTGTAAGTGACTTAGGCGTGTTTATGAATTAGTCTTGAAGTAACCGGGTTAACAATAGGTGTCTACTCTGTTAACTCGGAGACGGCTGTTACGCTATTTCATTGCAAAATTGTTTCTGTGATTTGGCTTTGTAACTAAAAAACGTGACAATATATTATTAAATACATAGTCGGAATTAACATTTTGGTAATTTTCGTTGTTTCTGAGATACTCAATACATCAACGAAGAATCTACACAAACAAACTATGCACAATAACAACTTTAAATCGCTCTCCAGTAAAATTGCGACTTTGTAGATACTATTATGATAATAGGACCCTATAATAGTAGGATATGATTAAAATAAAACAAAAAGTTAAGAAGAAATAGGAACATTATTTAAATTTAAACATGTAATATATTTTCCAAGTTCCTTAACCCTACATTATTTGGTCTAAACACAAAACAAATGGCGTAGATAAGGGAATATTCAAGAAGGGGCTACGTTTTCTATTTACCAAGCAAATTGTGTAATAAATCAGCATTATACGGACTTTACAATTTTACTCTTTGAATTGGCTATTTAAATAACTTGGCATATAAGGAAAAACAAGGAATGAGTTTTTAAAAGGCTTATTAACATTTAACGTCACTCGATTTAGCGCCAAACTCCATAAAACGTCGAAATTATTTTACTTTGGTGGGTTTATCTTGTTATCCATGCAATAATACACTCCAAATAACGAACAATAAACAATAAACAGTACTAAGTTGGAGTCGTTCATCAGCAGACTACCAGCTAACCCCAACTAACTTAACAATTTACATGATTGAGATGATTTTTAATTGTTACTACTGTGATAAATCACAGTGATTTTTTTTAGGGGCGTTCGCAATGATTTTCTCATTAATACTTTTCCTTTCACTACCTACTAGAGCAGCCATTCTCAAAGTATGTTCCGCGGAACGCTAGGGCTAAAATACTGCAAAAAATACCTACCAAAGGGAGATTATATGGTTACACCTAAATATTTCAACTACATATTACATTGCAATATGATTATTCATAAATACATATAAATCAGTTTTTTATAATTATATTAAGGCTTTTTCCTTCGCCCAAAAAGTTGAGAACCGCTGTACTAGAATACCTAATACTTATTTGTAAAAATTTCTTCCTCTGTCTGTTTAAGAGTCTCAAAACAGATTAATTCTTAATTCAAATACATTGATATGAAAACTGGAGTTTATCCATACATACCGGTAACATTTGTTGTTAAAAAAAAGGAAAAACATTCGCTTTTTAAAAAATTAATACTCGTGAATCAAATAATTTTAATCCGTGAAGCGTGCTGGACTGCCATTTCTAAAGAATAATTGCATCAATATTCAAATGTGTAATAATAGGGTGGACAGAGAGTCAAGGGTGCGAGGGATACGCTTTCATGCTTAGAATTCGTGAACGCGTAATCGACTAGATGTTACGATAAATTATTATTTCAAAAAATACGAACTTCTTCTACATGAAATACATTTTATTGGACTTTACGAATCAATTTTAAATTAAGAACTTTAATCCATTGAACATAGGCATTTAATAAGAACGTTACGGGGCCTTTTTGACATTTAGTAATTTCTTATTGGATTGTTACCTGAGTACTGGACATTAGTAGAATTGTTTTTATTAAAGATCTGAAGTCATTAATATATGAAATGAAATTAGTTTATTAGCATAGGCACTAAAGGCGTGCGCTTGCTCATCGTTAGACTCTACTATGACTTCGGAAAGGCGTATGACGAGAAGAATACCACAAGAATCTCATTAAATATATCGTATAAGAAGAATAACAAATGTTACTTAAAAAAGGGTATACGTTTTGGCTTGTGTTGTCCTCGTCCTGGTTTTGTATAATACCATACTCGAAAATAAATAGATTGTACATATTTCAAGTTTAATATTTAATATGAAATCCCTTTCCTTGAATAGATGACTAAATTGGTTGAGCAAATAAAAAAAACTTTTCTTTTGTTTTATGTTTATATTTATACTACTTCATTCGGATTAGTTTCCTTGTATGCATATTTTTTGTTAGTTTGTTTAAAGTGAAATTTATTACTCCATATAACACAAAATCCGCCGAACACTTCGTTTATTATTGTGCAAATTGTGTTTTTTTAATCACTAAATTGGATCATTAACATAGTCGTAACTAACATCTTATGAAAAAAAAAAAAAAGATTTTTAAATGGTTTCTGATACAACACGTTTCTGATACTCAACACAACAACGAATAATTTACACAAAAGAACTATGCACAATAGCAAGTTTAAATCGCTCTCCTGTAGTCCGATTTTGTAGATCCTTCCATAATAAATAATATGAGCTGGCTATATGCAATTTTACGTAACAAACTAAATAACTCAAAACAATAATTGGGTATTTGAATTTTTTTTTTTTTGTGATAAATGGAAAGATCATATATAAGTTTTATAATAAAACTATTTTTATTTTATTTTTTTTTGCAATAATTCAAAAGTTATTTTAAAATGAAAATTAATTTTTGAATCCGATACGAAGACACGCCGACAACTCCCGAATACACCCGACCACGTGTGACGTCATAATGTTAGTTTTCACTCATTACAGTTGACACTGACATAATAAGTATTTTGAAATATTCAATTCTGTTGTCATTTTTGAATACATAAGTTTGTATTGAAATGTCGAATCTCAAAAGTTATCGTTCTTGTTTTGTACCATTATGTAGGAACACAACAAAAACAACTCCTGACAAAATGTTTTTAAATGTTCCCCAAGATGAAAAGCGTCGAAATAAATGGTTTCAAGTAGTGCACCGTGATAATCCCAAAACAAAATCGAATTTTTTTTGTTGTGTAGATCATTTTGATGTAAGTATTTTTTAACATCATTGTTATTAATTATTATTTATGTAAATATACAAACTAAATAAGCAGAGTTAAGTCAATAAATTTTTTTAACTGGACTCCGAATCATAACCTTTAAAAGCATTTTTATTGATAATTTAGAGTGCTAAAATAATAAATTCATGTATCTTTATCTAATGATTGGAATTCAATTTGATATAATTTTAATTTTACGTTTTAGGTTATGTATTTGACTAGAGTAAAATTTAATTTTATGTTATTATGTTATAATGGTTTGCCTTTATAAATCCTTTATCACACATAGCTAATTAAAATCAACTAACAACTCGTTTTTTAGCAATACAATTTCAATATTATTGTCTAGTCATGTGTAACAGCCATAAACGCAGTACTGTTATTAAATAGCTATAACATTATGACGTCACAAGTATGGTGGCCAATCGGGCGCGTTTATAGTCACGTGATTTTTTTTCAAATTTTTTCAATTTTTAATTGTTTATAATTAATTGAAAAAAAATGTTTTCAAGTTTTTCGCATTAAATATCAACATTAATAATAATAAAGTTTTAAAATACATAAAAAAAATCAATATTTTTTTTTTTCAAATTCCCAATAGGAAGCATTTTTACTGAAGTAAAAATTAAAAAAAAACCGTTTACGTCATAAAAATAAAGGACAGTGGTTAGTTTTCAAAAATACATAAATCAAAACGTGTGACTTATCAAAAAACAGAAAGCCAAGAGCCTATTTACTCAAAGTTTTTTGAGAAGGTTACTGACTTGAGACACCTGCGTGACAGGTTGCACCGGTCCAAAGAAAACTTTATAAAAACTCACCTAAAACTTAGATAGTCCAATTTGATCTCCCCAATAAAATCCAAATCATAAATAAAATACACAACACTTTCAAACTCTTTAACGCATAAGTTTTAGTTAAAAAGTAAGTTATTTCGCGAAATATCACTCCGTACAGCGACACACAACCACTCTCGGCAACGGAAAAACATACACTGCTCGCTCCATTCACGATACGAAGTTGACTTAACGGAAATGTACAAACGGTTAAAGTTGCCTTCTTTTTTATTCGGTAGAAAAACTCTTTCAGATCAAATGCTTTATAGTATTAAACTTTAAAGCTTTTTAAAATTAAATAAAAATTAATAAGAAATTGAAAATTATTAGAAAAAACATTACCCTAGTGAATATCAAGGTATAGCAATATACAAATTCACTGCAAAAATGAATATACTAATAAATAATACAATTAAATAAATTTCAAAGCACAATTTTCATAATAATTCTGGAATTAATTTTAACGGCAAAGTTAACGAATGAGCGCCATCTATGAGATGCCAAATAACTATTATGTCACTACCTTGTGTACATAGTAACGTAGCTTCTCAATAGATGGCGCTCTACATAAATTTCATTGTAACGACCCCCAACAGGCATGTGGACAGATTTTGAAATTGCCTTTTATAATGCAGGTACACGTCTAATATTACCGAAAAACATAATATTTAAGTAATAAACTAAGTATATTGCTTAAATATTGCGTTTTTAAATTATATGGGAAAACGCTCATAGTTGTCATGTGACGTCACGGCCCGATATACACGCAATTTAACGAACGAAGTAAACAAAATAACATTTATTAAATATATTTCATATACCTAAACCCTAATTATAATTAACACATGCATCAACAAAACAAATGATAAACATGACAATAATCCCCAAAAATACTTTTATATTAGTTATTGTTTGGAAGTAACCTAAAATAGTACTACATTTGGGTATCCCATAATAATATTTAAATAATGTATATATTGTTTTAGTTATGATTATTTTTCCTTATCATTGCATCCCATATGAGCAGTGATCTCACACCGACGAAGACTAGCTGCAATGCAATAGTTATATTATTATATTTACATACTAAAATAAATCAAACAATTCTTGAATATAAATCTTGTAATCTATACTTAATATTATAAAGAGGAAAGATTTGTATTTTTGTATGTTTGTAACGAATTGTCACAAAAACTACTGGACAAAAATTCTTTCACTATTTGAATGCTACATTATTACTTATCAATATAAGCTATATAAATCACAGGAAAAAGATACGAATACTTACTAAAACTACAATAATGCAACCCAAAATTGCCATTAAAGGCAGGCGTCGTTGAAATATGAAACATCATAGTACTTTATATGAGAATGAAGTTCAGGGCAACAGCTAGTTACAAATAAATATTTCAAATACAACAGCAGTGTAACTCTTTGTCGACTCATAGCAGCAAGGCTATGGTAGTTGCCTCTACTCTTGTTATGGTGATAAATTATCAGTATTATGATCTGTGTCTGAGCTTTCTGTATCACTGGATGGCCACTTAGGTGAATTGTTTTGTTCTGTAGAAATGTCCTTCAAATACTTCTCTTGAGCTTCAATTACACTTTTGCTATCCGTACAAACTGCATAGAGATCCAACGCTTCTGAATTTAGCTCTAAAAATGAATGACCCCATGAAAACTTTGACAAATAAAACTCTGCTTCATCCTTGTATCCTGTGATGTACATGGCAGCTGAAATCGCTTCAACGCAACTTAATTGAAATGGCTTCCCATAGTTTATAGGGTTGGCGGCAACTAAAAATGGTAAAAGCCTTGGATGAAAACATTTCATTTTGTGGAATGGAGTTTCATCAACCTTTGCCCATGAGGAATCAATCACGGCCAAACCAGATTTTTGTATTATATGTCTGTCATTGGGACTCACGCATTGAATTCCAACTGGTGACAAAACCAAGCCAGGAAACCTTTGACCGAGTTTTAAATTCTTAATTAAGTTATGCCGTAATAATTTTCGTCCAGAGCACTTTTTTGGGTCACAGTGGTTCAAATCCCACATGGCTACGGTAAAGGTGGGTTCGCTACTAGCTTCTTCACCACTTTCATCACCATCCGAAGTAACAGTCAATTCACTCATTGTTTCTGCTAAATGCCTTTCTGTGTGATGATTTTTTTTACTGTTATGTACATTTTTTCTTCCTCTTTTATCTGGTGGCATGATATTTATCTTAAATAATAAGTTTTGCAGCTAATATCCAACTATTAGTTAATGAGCAAACATAAACACCACACATAAATAACATAACCTCAAATTTGAAACGTCAGAAAAAATTGCAACTGTCAAACTAGATTTTTTACAAAGCTCTTACAACACAATATTAATTCCTCAATATTATTTTTAATTAATTATTTGAATTACATGATATAAAATTCAAAATTGAAACCTAGAAAGTAATATTTATATATAAACACAATATTTATAATGAAAAGAACTATAAAAATGTATTCTTTTATTATTTTTCGAAATCACTGACATAATAAGTCATATAAATTGTCAAAAACTCATTGAAGCAATTTATAATAACGTTTTATTTTATATCTATTTGTTGTTTAATTATTCACAATTAATTTTTCTAGGGGAAGAATGAGCAGCGCCTCAATGGCAGGTAATTTATATATTTTTTTATTGATCCACAAATTTTTAATATATAGCTTTTTTATTAGAACAAAATGGTAGAAACGCACAATTAGTTTTAATATATCAAAAGAAAAAGGTATATATATTATAATAAAAAAAACTCTATTAGGCTATAATTATAGTCCCTTAGAGAAATACACAATTTCAACATATACAAACATATATAAATTCCCATAGATATGAATTATTAAACGCGATACGCTAATGTTGCCTTGAATTTCAAGGATTCCGTATACAGGGATAGGCAACGACAATAAATCACTATTGATTCTGAATATATATATATTTTTTCAACCAATATATTCTAATCATAATGTTTTTAATGATAATAATATATACTCAATTAGGTAGGCTGAAGCAATTATGTCATTTAAGGTAAATAGTCCGACGTAACGTTTTTAAGGCCAACCCGTCCCTGGTGACTCATGTACGTAATGGATTGCTGTAGTATTAGGGCCGGTATTTCAAATTTATTTTATGACTGTTTAATAAATTAATATTACTAAGTATTCGTCTCTAAAAGGAATTTAACAATTAAATTAACTAAAGATATACACTGAGATGAGATATCGGCCTTTGAATGAAGGAATTAAAAATTCTAATATAATTTTTATTTCTAAAAGAATAAGATAAAAAATGCGTTGAATAGATTCGTGTATAGTTTATTATGTAGCTCTATAAGCTTGTGTTATGAAATTGGAAATTCTAGTTAGATCTTTATCTTGACAGCGCGTTTACTTGACTGGATAATTTAGTTGCTTTTTTTCCTATATATTACTAAAATTATAAATTTTTTAATAATTAATCGGTTTTATTGCGACCAAAGTTTGTCGGAAAGTGAAATTTTCAGCTGTAAGTATAATATTCGTATAAGAATCTACTGAAAGACACAATTTCAAATTGCTCTCCTGTAAAAATGCAATTTTATAGAGCCTACCATATTAAAAGGACTGTATATATGTATATATATTTTACGTTCAAAATACAAAGTTTTATATAAATCCTATATATTTATATTTATTTTGAATTACTTTCAAACTAAATTCGAAATAAAATAAGATTTGAAAAATGTATCACGAGATAATATCTTGCGTAGGTTTATTAATTGTATTTTTTGTTTGCAAAATGTTCCTTTCCGTTCTTTCTTTGCGTAAAAGTAATATATTGAAACTAAGCCAAGTTTGAAAGCTGCAGTGCGACAGTCCGACTGCATCTTTCAGTGTAAGCTGTGCTCTCTTCAATTGTTTTCTATCGCGTAAGTTAATCAAGTAAATTATATTATTTATTACTTATAGACTTAATAATTCACTTGTTTTACTTATTTATTTGAACCAGAGACTTGAAAGGTTACGATTAAAGACGCAGTAAGTCGTTTAAGTTAGTCTCTTTCGCGAATAACGTATAAAAATCTAGATAATCTGATTTAAGTCTAAATTGCTAAAATACAACAGTCGCCTACACTCACACATTCCAAATTATATTCTATAAAACAAATTAAATAGCATACTCCTTTCGTTATCCCAACTACTTTTAAATTGATCCCGAAACGCTTAGTTAAAGAAAAGTTATTAACAAACATCAATCTGTCTAGCACTCTTTGAAAAAATATATTCTACACAATATATCTATAAGCTATTATTATATATATATATATATATATATATATATATATAGTATACTAGCTTTTACCCGCGGCTTCTCTCGCATTTTAGTCGTTAAATAATTATCAGATATCATTCAATATTTTACTATAGTCAATTGGAAACTATAAAAAAGTATCCTATGTTAGTTCTAGTACCTCCAAAAATATGTGTACAAAGTTTCATGATGATCGGTTAAGTAGTTGTTGCGTGAAAACGTAACAAACGAACTCACATTCACATTTATAATATTAGTAGGGACGTATGTGTGTATAGATAATTAATGTATGGGTGTGATGGATGATCGATATGTGGAGCTCGTCATTGTCTATCTGTTTGTCGTCGACGGAAGGTGCCTATTCGTGTAGTCTCTATAATCAGGTAAATTAGACGTTTGTTTATATATTAATAGGTTAATTCAGCCATTCTCAAAGTGTGTTCCGCGGAACCCTAGGGCTTGTTTTAGCAAAAAATGCCTACCAAAGGGAAATTATAAGGTTACATCTAAATATTCCAACTAAATATTACATTGCAACATGATTATTCATAAATACATATAAATCACTTTTTATAATTATATTAAGGCTTTTACCTTCGCCAAAAAAGTTTGAGAACCGCTGGGTTAATTAATTTAAAAAATTGGCATATTAATTTTAGCCTAATTAATTTAAAAAAGGAATTTGAATTCTAAATAAAACAAATGACTAACAATTTTATTTCGTTCCGTATGATTCTCAAGCAATTTTATTAAAACTAAATCGGTTAATAAACTGAAAACTCAGTCTCACACACACGAAAAGGATTTTTCATGAGTCATATTATATCGACTGTATAATTTTTTTTGCAAGGTCGACCTTTTTGTCGTCTGTTACAGGTCATTAAACGTGCCAAACCTTGGTCTGAAGGAGGGACTAATTGAACTACTAAATCTTATTGGATTCGAATTTGTTTTTAATTTTAACCGTGAGGAGTGTACTCTTCAATCACTTCATGTACCTCTTTATAATGAAGGCGACTGTTTCATCAGACAACTTACCAAGGACATAACATTTAACATAGTCAGAAATACAGTAATACTCCGCTTTACGCGACCCCGTTATGCGCGGTTTCACTATAACGCGAAATTCAAATTTATTATTAAATTACGCGAAAGAGTGCGTATAAACATAATGTAGTCATCAACTTCTCCATGGTCGCGCGAATTTCAGTTAACGCGATTTTTTCCGGAACGTATCCCTCGCGTAAAGTGGGGCATTACTGTAACATTTTGACAATTATCATTTTTTGTTGAAATAACTTCAAAATTCCCATGAAAAAAAATTTTTTTCTCAGTAGTTTCTATATAAAAGGAATAATCTGCATAAACAAACTATGCGCAATAACAATTAATTTTAATTTTCTTTCTTATAAAATTGCGATTTTGTAGATCCTATCATGTTAGTAGGATTCGGCGATATAATAATAATAATAATTAATAATACGTACATGGTGTAACAGAAACCTTTACGTTTTTTCTTCTTATATAATATTTTACCTTTCTCATGGTTCTTAGTTGGTCTAAGAAACGTAACTAAGTTCAGTCCGAGATTGTTTAATCTCTTTTTGGTGTTCTAAAGAATATTTATTAGTTATTAGTTTTTTTTAATCATTAAATTCAATTGTTTCAGCTTGCTTCAATCACTCGCCTTCTTCTCCAACTAAAGAGAAACAGGACATGAGCATGGACAATAGTAAGTTATATTTGATACCTAAATTAGTTTGTTGAATTACGTCTTAAAGAAGTCACTTAAACTTCTAAAAGCTTCTAGTAATTCTAACTTAACACTGACTTGTGGGCTTATCACGAATTTAGTCTGGCTTTCAAGTCGAGCTGTCACAAGCAAAACGGATCCGTTAGCAATCGGGATCATGAATTTTTACTAACGACTAACAAGCACCAGCAATCTATCAAATGAACGATCGAGACGTTCGAAAATTAACAAAAAGTATCTAAAATATTGTAGTTCCAAATCCACACGCGGTGGCGCTGCTCAAATTTCCATACAAATCGCTTGAAGCGAACTCGGTTCGAAAGCCGGACTAAAATTCGTGATAAGCCCACTGGTAACGAAACAGACCAAACTGATATGCGTGAAAGTGAATAGTTACTCGTTGCAAAACCAATTTATACATTGAGATATTTCAATACCAATAAATTAGTGATAATTTATAGTTTATAATGTATTACTATGTTATAACTATTTATACCGTATGTAAAGCGATAGAATTTATACGTAAGCATACATAGTATCTTTTGATTTTATAATAATATTTTCTTTTGTTTCTACTATAATTGTAAACTCGGACTTATTGTAGTAGCTA
This sequence comes from Tineola bisselliella, assembly GCA_028551675.1. Taxonomy (NCBI): domain Eukaryota; kingdom Metazoa; phylum Arthropoda; class Insecta; order Lepidoptera; family Tineidae; genus Tineola; species Tineola bisselliella. The sequence goes on along the minus strand of JAPWLS010000419.1, from coordinate 41,716 downwards.
ACTGGATACGCCCTAAATGACAGATCATACAGGTCAAATTATCATTGTAATTTGTACATAGATGGTGTTTGTGTCAATGCTGTAGCAAGTCAATAAATAAAATCAAAACATTAGTCCGGTATTATCTACCAGCTAATTTTTGTCTGTGTGTGCAAATATACAGAGTGCAATAATAAATAAAATACATAAAATAATACTATATATAATTTTGTATGTTTTTATTATCCAAATTTATAATGATTTTAATGATGACCATTAACGAAACGTTTTTCAGTTTCGAGTAAGACCACAGTCTGATGTTAACATACTAACAGGCTAGCTTACATTTAAAACTTTATAACAAAAATGACAAACCTTGGTGACCTAAATAAAATTAATAAACCCAAAGTACTGAAAACAGACATGCGATTATAATTTATAAATTTTTAATCTAGGTTATGTTGGTACAATATTATAATATACTAGCTGTTGCCACCGACTTCATTCAAGTAGTAATGAAGATATAAAGTAGTATGAAGTTTAATGATGGTTCATATTTCAGTCAACAGAAAAATAAAAAGAAAATAAAAAATACAAAAAACACAGTCGCAAAATTCGTTCTCACAAAAAAAAAAGATGTCCTCTATAAAACTGTAACGCAATATAATGATATTTTTTTCACACTTTAGGTTACATTATCAAAGTTTTCATACGGATCCCTAACGTTTTTGAAAATATTCTATAGCCTATGTTCATCAGGGATAATATAGGATTCTAATGGTAAAAGAATTTTTCAAATCGTTCCAGTAGTTTCGGAGCCTATTCAATGCAAACAAACAAACAATCAAATGTTTTCTCTTTATAATATTAGTATAGATATACGGAATAACGGGAGATGTGTGCCCTGTCACTTTAGACAGGGCATATTTGTTTATTCAAGTCGGCATTGTGAAGGTGACATCTGTCTGTGGTAACAAGGACCTAGTGTTAGTGTTTTAACATCAGACGGAGTGTGGTTGTTATAGATCTTTATGTACAATCTCTTATCATAATAAGTTGTATAAATATCTATTACCCAGTTTCTAACGTTAACTCTTTCATTTAAAGTTTGCGTGCGCGACTGTACCTTGTGGTGACACGTCAAGCTTAGTGGTCTGCACGCGATTGTACTTTTATGTAAATTGCTCGCTGTTTTAATGGGGTTTTTGTTAATTTACCCTTTTAGTGTGTGTATTTAGTTGTCTTTATTGGGTAGGCAGCAGGAGTTATCATTTGTTGAAGAAAGAGATTGTTTCTTATTTTTGCATTCATTTGTTTTAACTTTAGAAAAGTGTAGAGACTCAAAAAACTCGACCAAAACAAATGCATTAGTAAGTCTTTTAAATTAGATAGTGCTAATAAAATAAATATATCTTCATATATCTACCTATATTAACATAGTAGGATCTACAAAATGGAAATTTGACAGGAGAGCGATATAAAGTTGTTATTGAACATAGTTTGTTTGTGTAGATTCTTCGTATTTGCATTGAGTAGGTATATTTTGATGTTATTTCATCAAGAAAACAAAAATTTGCATAAATATTGGTCCCGACTATGTTAGTAAAACCTGACGAAATAGTTTTCTCAGAAAGTTTTTACTATAAAAAATGTATTATTAATCATTTTATAACATGAAATGGTGGCAATTATACTGACGCATTATTTTCTGGAAAACTTTAGTCAGTATCACACCCACATAGGGATTGACTAGTCGAGCCTGTAATAAAAACGGATACTACTAAAAATGTTAGTTGAAATTAAAAAAAAATCAATTAGTTTTTTTTTTCAAATAATTTGATATAATATAGACTTAGTATAATATATTGGAGCATTAAAAAATTTTAATAGAACTAATTTAAAATAATTTTAAAACTTTAAAATGGTCTAATATAAACTTTGTTTTTATTCAATTTTACGGTCTTTTTATTTATATAATTTTTGATAAAATAAATATATAGAAAAAAAAATTAAATGTCAATGCTTTAGATGCAATATTAATAATAGTAATAAATCCTTTATTCCTAAAAAAAAGATATTATAATTGAACGCATATAATACACAAATTTAGAACAATTGGTGGTTAGCACTAAGGTTGGTTGCCTGGTAGAGGTCACTGCTTAGTGATAAATCCGTCTTTTGTTCTTTCTTTTCTTCTATTCTTCTTTATATGTGTTATTATGTGCAATAAAGTATTAATATTATTATTATTATGTGTAGGTGTTGTACAGGTTTTATATATTTTTCTTGTACCTGCATTAATGGTTTACTATATTGTGTCCTACTATAGAATCAGGTCATTTTATCTATAGATATGCATTTATTATTACGAAAACAATCTACCGATGACTTAGTTCGTGTATTAAACCATAAATCATTGTGAACGATACACAAAAATATTGATTACGCAATTTAATAGTAGTCCATACTCCATAATGCCTTTAATATGGTCGAGCAGTTGAATATTATAAGGAAACAAAGGCTTTTATTGAGGCTTTGACAAGAAAAATATTGATTACAAAAGTTTAACTGATATTTCAGTCATATTTATTTTTAAAGAAGTTGTAGACATGAAATTAGTAATTAAATAGAAAACGAATTATTGAAATGATGGTGTGACTCGACTCGAGAAATTTTAGTAAAAAAATCATTACTTTAACTTGACTGAAATCTGATTTGAAAAAAATTAATTTAAAGTAATAATCAAGCTGTACAGCATCGACTCTCTTAGTTCTTGAGTTGGGTGTATGTATAAGAAAATATTTGACGTTTACTTTTTCCTGAATTTCCATGCGCGGACATTTGTTTGTAAATTTTCATAACATCGCGTCGTGTTACTAAAGCAATGAACGCGGGCGGACGTCTTGTGTAGAGTTACCGCGATATTTCAAATTTACCGTAATGTCTTAAATGTTGTTAAGTGAAATGATATTTATAAAATGTATCGAAGCAAAATTAAAACCAATTCTAACAGTAAGTTTTTAGTTTTCGCTTTAGCATCTTTTGTTTATTTTATTTATAACTGATCGTTATCCCCTTTATTATGCTTTTAACAAAATAAATAATAATAATTACATTAGTTTACAAGGTTTTTGCCCTTCAAATGAAACGTTTTTTTTTCTTAACAATTGAGGTGCACTGAGTTTCAGAAAAATTATAAAAAAAATCTAACACGTCATTTTGAAATAACCAAAATATGCATCTTTAAGTGATTCCGTTATGGGATATCCTTTTTTAGATATTATAAATTCACCACACATATAACAAAAACGATCAGGTTGTACTTTACACTACTTTTTTGACATTGTAAAAACAAATATTTATTTAACTAAACACTCCACAGCATCAAAATTTACCTCCACAGAATCAAACTTATGGGTAGTTTGAAAATAAGATGTAATAAGAACTTGATTTATAGACGTGATAGAAATAAAATAAATATATGTTTGCGTTTAGTTATTACTACTAAATACAACGATATGGAATACATTGAAAGGACATGGCTTTTATTTTAATTTGTAAACTAGTGTTATTATAAATTACATACTTTATTATAATCTATCGATTTTAGACCTCAAATAGACTGTTGTATTGGGTTTTTGTTCATGTTAAAAATTTAGTTTATTTATAAAATTATGAAAGTCCAAAAAAATTAATTGCAAACTAATCTTGAACGCCCCTATTTAAATTTATCATTATGCAGGTAATTTATTTAAAATTATTGATAAAAATTCAGTTACGAGCGCGTTTTTTTTTTGCCTCTTATATATCGCAGGGTCCTATTGACATGGTAGGATCTACAAAATCGTAATTTTACAACAGAGCGATTTAAAGTTGTCATTGTGCATAGTTTGTTTGTGTAGATTCTTCGTTGTTGTATTATCTTAAAATTCATTGAGAAAGTGTTTTTTTTTTTTCATGAGATGATGAATTATATTTTGAAGCTACTTTTAAAAGAAAATCCTAAATATTAATTCGTCTATGCATAGGATCTGTCAATTTATTTTTTTTAAAAATATATGTACATTTGATATATCTTCTGTATCTGCTAGTTCCTAATTTTTAATCCCGTACGTCTGTAAAAAGGAAGAAAGCTAAAACAAAATCGATTGTAGCGTGTAAAAGTGTAGCCGTTGTGACCTCGATGTTAAATTAATGTACCAGAGTATAGAGATTTTGGTTTCCCTTAGTCGTTCCAATGATTGCTGTTGTGTTTTGTAATCTGATGGCCTTGTGTTTTAATCCCTTTAAGGGTAACCGATTTGGAAAAGTACGAAGTCATTTCTTCAATTAAAATTATTGTTACTAAGCTTCGCTCGCATTTAAGTCATTAAATAAGTATCAGATAACATTTCAATAGAACTATACTCAATATTTTACTATAGTCAATTGAAAACTATAGTAAAAAATATTCTTAAAAAATAAATAAAAAGTATCCTATGTTACTTCTAGTACCTCCAAAAATATGTGTACAAAGTTTCATGATGATCGGTTAAGTAGTTGTTGCGTGAAAACGTAACAAACAAACTCACATTCACATTTATAACATTAGTAGGGATTAAACATGTTATATTAATTTGAGTTGTATTATAATTAAGTTATATTAATAAACATAAAACGAATGTGCAGCGCCAAGACAAACCAATACTGGTTTTTGGTGCGAAGGCAACAAATTGTAAAATTGATTTTAAAAATAAACGTTTATTATTATTATTAACCCATTACTTCCCAAGCGTCGAAAACAATGGAAATTTTTTGATGAAATCTTTAAATTAAGTTCAGAATCCGTTAAGAAAAAAAAATATTTAAAAAAATTATTTAACGCTGAGTCAGCCTGTCCTACAAATATGACAATGGGGATATAAATTATATTTTGTTTTTATTTTTTATATTATATATATTTGGTAGAAGTATAAGAATCAGTTTTATGTACTTTGAATTTGGTTACTGTTTTCTTTTACGGTATATAAAATCGGAACATAATGCTTTTTTTTTGAGGCAATAAAAATGATCAATTTGAAAAAATTACGTAAATATTTTTCTCAGAAGAAAAAAATTATTTAATCAGAAAAATAGTATAAAAATACGAATTTCATCAGAAACAATAAAAAATAAAACTCTTAATAGGTTAAAAAAAATTGAATATAGTGTCTTAAAAATAGGACAGTGGGAAGTAATGGGTTAAGCAATGCTAATAAGAATAATTTTATAATTTATTGTTTGTAGTAGCATGGCACCGTCCCCAATCAGCGACGTCCAGACAGGAGGAGGAGTTGATGCAGAAGAGCGCGCGTGCTCTCACCACGGCATCTGATCCAACTGAAAAGTTGCGCCTGCTGTGTCTATCTAGAGGTGCTTCCGGGATAATGGGCCTTGGAAGGTATGATAAAAACAAATGCAACTTGACCATCGTAACTAAGCACCTGCGTTAGTGCTGTTATGATTCAGGTGCACAGTTATCATGGTCTTGTTGTTGTCTAAGAGCAGCAGTTCTCAAACTTTTTTGGCGAAGGAAAAAGCCTTAATATAATTATAAAAAAACCGATTTATAGGTATTTATGAATAATCATATTGCAATGTAATATTACGTAATATTTAGATGGAATATTTAGATGTAACCTTATAATCTCCCTTTGGTGGGTATTTTAGCCCTAGGGTTCCGCGGAACACCACTTTGAGAATAGCTGACCTATATTATTAACTTAATTTCAATATTTCAAATAGTTACTATTATTTACCTAATATGATATGATAAATCTTTTATTTACCTGAATTCAGAGTGTTTCGGAGAATGGACGACGATGGCAGTAAGCAGCTGAATAAAGATGAATTCTTTAAAGGCATCAAGGAGACTGGACTCACTCTAGGCGATGATGTAAGATTAGTTATAAAATGGTTTGATCCCTAGCTAAGCTACCCTGTATACATATAACACAATGCTGCACCACATAGGTCGTTTGCCTTTTGTTTTGTATTTCTAATTTACGACAAAGAGAGTCGATTACATTGTATACAGAAATTATGAAAGTATAAAACGCAAACAAATGTGTTATAGCAAGAATGGTAGCTTGACATTACAGCGTAGTTTGATGTGATCACCTGATCATTACTAAAATGCATTTTATTCCATTTTATGCAGTAAAAACTATTTACTAATAATAATAAATCTTTAAATACGGCAACCATTAGATAGTAACCAAAGTAAAATAGTAATATGCTGCATATAATTATTTATATCAAATAACATTAATTGAAGCGATTTCTTATAAGTGCATGTAACAGAACGTGATGACAGCTAGGTGACAGTAGATAGTTGCAATGGACTATTATTATTGGTTAAAAATCACGTCAACAATTTTTCAAGCGTGTGATTGGTCTATTTTGTTTCATACGACGTTTTGATCTGTACTCCGATAAACTATTTTTGAGCTCGAGTTTCCGAATTATTATTTTTTTACAAAAATTACACTAGGTCCTAAACTAAAGTTTGTCGCAATTTATATTTAATAAAATTACATGGTGCTATAAAAAAAATAGGCATTTCAAATCAAGAAAAAAACTAGTTGCTTCTTAAATTCTGTCTTTAAGTGTACGTAGCGTACGAAACACACGATTAGGTCACGATAAATGGAAAAAGGTAACAGCTGTTATTGATCCATACGTTCACGACCTCGCCCATCGGAAAATGATCCGTGTTCATGAAAAATTTATGTTGCCGCTCTATTTCTTGGCGTCATGCTACACTCTTAATTTATTTATATTTATAGCTTTATGCTTGATTATATTATAGATAGGGTAGGCAGAGTATAATAATAATAATAATATATATGTACATACATACATACAATTCATTTACCCGAAACTGGGTTAGACTTCAATTTTAGGACAAAAATAACTCAAATATATAAACATTCAAACAAACATCTTAAAAAAAATAGTATAATATTAAAATCTAAAATCTAACTTATTATTGTTAATTTTAGGATGCAGAGGAATTGTTTAAAAAGTTTGATGCAGACGGTAGTGGTTCGATCAGCGTAGATGAATTTATGGCGCAAATACGCGTAAGTTTTTGAACACTATTTACAATAACAATACAATTATAGTTCATAATAACGTAAGACCTCAATATTTAAAACTAATTTCAGCCGCCAATGGCAGAATCTCGTCGGGCTATAGTCGAGCAGGCGTTTAAGAAATTAGATAAAACAGGGGACGGGATCATTACACTGGCTGATTTACGTGGAGTGTACTCTGTCGCGTCCAATCCTAGGTAAAAGCACAAAGTATTTTTCGAGTAATATAATTATTATTAATATCAAATTAACACATTATAATATTAATAATTTAACACTTTTGCCAACATTCCACTCCAAACATCGACCACCCGTTGGCGCCAATCTCTCAGCGTCGCTTTGACAGTTTATTTTATAAATGAACGCTAGTGAGTAGTAGTGCGGCCGCGTCAATTCATAGACAATATTCTTGTCGATTTAATCGATGATTTTCTAGTCTTAACATTATTGATAAATTACGATAATCATCTGTATTTTGTATAATGTGTTTTAAGGCGTACAATATGTCAAAGGAGATTTTTTTAATGTTTGGAAATAAAAAACTATTAAGCATTTTGCGCTCGCGACTTTTTATATTGGGCGATTGAATTCAATTAAAATTACCCATTTCAATTTCCAGGTACATGAGCGGTGAAGATACTGCAGAAGTAATCATGAACAAATTTTTAGCAAATTTTGAAACTGAAGGAACTGTCGACGGTCAGGTCACTCCGGAAGAGTTTATGAATTATTACAGCGGAATCAGTGTCTCTATTGACAATGATTGCTATTTCGATCTCATGATGCGTCAGGCATACAAGCTCTGAAACATCTATCTGTCCTTTTCTAACACACGCACAGTTATAGTGTCAACAATAGTTGCCTATTCACTTGCACCGTCCGGCTGTTGAGTTTCTTGTATTTAAAGCATTTATTATTTACTATATTTATTATTATTTGAATTAAAAATTTTAAGTGTATTATTATTTTGTGTTTTCTTATTAGAAATAAGTATAAAGTGGATGGTGAAAAGTTAATATTGATTAGAGCTTCTCGCTCCCACACTTAGACCTTTTAATTCTTGGTCTGTGGAGTCAATTTCAATTCAAAGAAGCTAATTTAAAAAAAAAATTGAATTTCCACAAAACCGTGAAATACAGCCCTGTGTGCGGCGCGACTAGTTCCAAGGCCTTTGATTGGAAATTTATTTAATCTGTTCAGAACCTTGAACATGCCAAGAAAAATATTGATTTTTAATCAAAGTTATATATTTAGTATATAACTCGCTTACTCTGTATTATTATTTTTGTATTATTAAGCAATAAATAAATAAATAAACCTATCTCTTTAGAGCGGTTATCGTCTGGAACTTGTTCAAATCTTTCAACCGGTACCAATGTAAGTTTGGTCGCCTCAGTGTGTATGATAATAAGCACAGTAGTGTATAGGTATTAAATAATTAAAAATGAAAGTCCTATACAGGTACATACATCAAGTTAAATAATAATATGTATTGTAAAATTGAATTTAGTAGTTTAAAATCATCAGTAAAGTCATTTGCTTCTTTATTTTATTACTAGCTTTTACCCGTGGCTTCGCATTTAAGTCATTAAACAAGTGTCAGAGATCATTTCAATAGAAATGAATCAATATGATTCCAAACAGCTGAAACTATAGTCAAAAATATATATATATTATTATTTTTTAAATAAAAAGTATCTAGTAGATAAAAAATATGTGTACAAAGTTTCATAGTTAAGTAGTTGTTGCGTGAAAACGTAACAAACAAACATTTATAATATTAGTAGGGATTTACATTAATATTTATAGATATATAAAAACAAGTTTAAGGTGACTCCGAGTTTAACATAAAACGTGGGCACATCAGCAGCGTAGATTCAGCGTGGGTAGACCGTAGGCTCACAAGAAAATAAATAATGCGCTCTAAGGAGTTTAGGTTTAAAGTTATTGACATATCTTCTTCTTCTTTTTTATTTAAATGGCCTCAGATGTCCGATAAAGATAATTCTGCCAATGTCAAGTATTCAGACAACAGTCCCTAACCAGAGATTACTTCTTCTTCTTTGAACCCCAGACGCATCCAGCCGGGATACTTTTCCAAACAAGCGGAGCACTGTTCCGAAAAGCCGCGACGATTAATAGATCAGCAACAAAGTCTACAATAAAAAACAAATGATAAACTAACCTACAATCTAATATTATTACGAGATATAAAACTATACAAAATATCAATGAAATCATCATCAGTACATGAAAGAATGTAGTTGAAATCTATAGGTCTAGGTATATGATGAGGAAGAATATGGTACAATGGATATGACAACTTAGGACAGTCAAAAAGAATCAAGAACGACTTTTGCTTTCTTTCAGCTAGTTATAAAATAACAATTCACAAAGGCAAATGTGCTGTAAAATAATACACAATAATAAATTAGATTACGTTTGTGTCAATGCAAGTGTATCCACTTAATATACCAACCAAACCAAATAATACTTCTTCTTCTTCTTCTTTTATTAATGGCCTCAGATATCTATTAAAGACAATTCTGCAAATGTCGAGTATTCGGGCAGCAGCCCAATAAGAAACTATAAAATTTTAATTCACATGTAAACGTTTATGTCAAAAAAAGCAATCCCAGAAAAAAAAAATTAGAAAACCTATATAGAAATTTGTCACCAGAAAATCGTGCCGTTTTCCCGTGTTTAGGGGAAATATTATTAATTATTAATCCCTCCCTTCCACCTTTCCTACCTAAGCTAGTGTGCGCAAATCATCAAAAACTTAACATTTTGCCAGATTTACCAACTTTGAAGCTCTATGCTGCAAAAAATATACTAAGCTAATGTGCTAAATGTAATAGATGCATATATTCAAATTTAACTAACACAAGAAATCAGAGAAGATAAAATTATATTATTGTTTGTGCTGTTACTCCATCGGTTACCATAAAGAAAAGTATAATATTTTGCATGTAACAATGATAAGTACATTTAAATACTAAAATAAAAACTCAATTTTAATAAGACAACCGATTTGGTGGCAAGATATATTTGGCAATTTAAAAAAAAACATTTATGTCTACGGATGTCACGCAGTCTATTATTTACATCAATGGTTCCCAAAGTTGACTGGGCTCCGACCCATCGAACAAAAATTTTTAATCTTGGGACACACCTCTTGGCTGTATTAGTAGCCTCCCTTTTTATCAGTTCAAGAAAATCATAAAAAGCAAACTTATTCAAAAATCATATCACACGGTAGATGAATATCTTACTGATAAAAAAGCTTGGACATAATCTATGTTATTTTATGTTTACCCTTAGGTATACAATAGGATGACAATGCCCCTATACAGCAGCTATTCTTCTACATCATAGTAGATTTATTATATATTATTATGACATTAGTATGTAAGTGGACAATGCCAGTATACAGCAGCTAAATCAAATTGATAATTATTAAATTAATAAATTTATTTCATTTATATTTATATTTGTATATGTATTGACGACTAAAAGCGCTCTACTGGAGCCCATTTACTAAAAGTAAATAAATAAAATAAAATAAAAAAATTAGAAAAATGGGGGTTTAAATATTGGTTATTGTCAAGAGATGTCCTAGTACCGAGTCGCGGAAATACTTAATGCCGCCTTATTTGTTCTAATTGGAAAAAAAAACGAATAAACAGGCGTTACCAAAATGAATGAAGACTGTTCTATTAAGACACACACATATTACATTTTGGGACCTGCTCAATATTTGCTTGTTGGTGGCCCATAATTTGGGAACTTCTGATCTACATAGTCTATGGCGCAAGCGTATGAAACGAAAGACGCAATTCAAAGGACGAAGCAAAAAAATAAGACGCAGTTGCTAGTTCGCAACGCTGAAAGTAAAAAGGTGGTCGCTGTTTGTGAAAATATCTTAAACCTTGGTGAAGTGAACATATCATAGTTACAAAATGTATCACGACAAAAGAGAAACTAATTCTAATTGTAAGTTCACTGATATCTTGATTAAAAATTAATTTTATCTATTTATTTACGGCTACAATAGTAATATATTTTTGTTATAAAGTCGTAATTAACATTTTACAGAATATCTAAACACCGCTATTTAAGTTTATAATTGTTCGGGCAATAAATTGATAAAAATCCAGTTACGGACGCGTCATTTTAAATTGTTTTCCGTTTTTGACTGTCGCTAATTTGTGTACTTATATTTTAATTGAGAATATTAAGAAATTGAAACGAATTCTGGTTTCACCTAATTACGAACGAAAATACGTTTCAATAATTGTAATATTATCATTGAATTGAACATTAATAATTATTATTTCTTTTAATATATTCCTATTTGTTAATAATAATTAACGCAATTTCAAAATATACCCATATGTGTCTATGGACGTCCCGCAGAGTCTATAATCTATGTAGTCTGTGGCACAAGCGTTAGGAACGAAAGACGCAATTCGAGGGACGAAGCAAAAAAAATAAAACGCAGTTGCCAGTTCGTAACGCTGAAAGCAAAAAGGTGGTCGGTTCGTGCGTTATTTACAAAATATTTTACTTAATATTTGTGAAAATATCTTAAACCTTGGTGAAGTGAATATATCACATTTACAAAATGTATCACGACAAAAGAGAAACTAATTCTAATTGTAAGTTCACTGATATCTTGATTAAAAATTAATTTTATCTATTTATTTACGGCTACAATAGTAATATATTTTTGTTATAAAGTCGTAATTAACATTTTACAGAATATCTAAACACCGTTATTTAAGTTTATAATTGTTTGGGCAATAAATTGATAAAAATTCAGTTACGGACGCGTCATTTTAAATTGTTTTCCGTTTTTGACTGTCGCTAATTTGTGTACTTATATTTTAATTGAGAATATTAAGAAAATCGACACGAATTCTGGTTTCACCTAATTACGAAAATACGTTTCAATAATTATAATATTATTATTGAATTGAACATTAATAATTATTATTTCTTTTAATATATTCCTATTTGTTAATAATAATTAACGCAATTTTAAAAAATACTCATATGTGTCTATGGACGTCGCGCAGAGTCTATAATCTACGTAGTCTGTGGCACAAACGTTAGAAACGAAAGACGCGATTTGAGGGACGAAGCAAAAAAAATAAAACGCAGTTGCCAGTTCGTAACGTTGAAAGCAAAAAGGTGGTCGTTTCGTGCGTTATTTACACAATATTTTACTCAATATTTGTGAAAATATCTTAAACCTTGGTGAAGTGAATATATCACATTTACAAAATGTATCACGACAAAAGAGAAACTAATTCTAATTGTAAGTTCACTGATATCTTGATTAAAAATTAATTTTATTTATTTATTTACAGCTATAATAGTAATGCATTTTCGATATAAAGTCGTAATTAACATTTTACCGAATGTTTAAACGCCCCTATTTAAGTTTATCATTGTTCGGGCAATAAATTGATTTGAATCTATAAAAATCCAGTTACGGACGCGTCGTTTTAAATTGTTTTCCGTTTTTGGTTACCGCTAATAGTTGTAATTGTGTTTTAATTGGGAATTATCTAATATTCAATTTGGATCGAATGTTAATTAAGGTGTTATTTTATAAGTTTTCGACTTCTCAAAATCGACGCGAATTCTGGCAGCACCTAATTACGTTTCAATGGCTTTCGATGGCTTTCTGTTCAAATTTGAGAAAGTTCTGAGTTAGTCAATTTTTTAAATTCAAATTAAAATGCTGTTGACTAATTTGATTTTAGTTACACATGGTACTTCAGCGTTAGGCAGAAATTAACCATGGTAGGGCTTCACATAGTAAGTTGCATATGGTAGCTTATTCAGTGGCCCCTGTAGTCCATGTAATAACAATAAAGTTGATACAGACTTTTGAAGATAACTTCTTAAATTTCTATACATGTTTAATATCACTGTTATACATTTCAATATTCTCGAAGTTGTTGATAATCAAATAAATCTCCAAGGTTACCACTAAATTATTGTTGACTACAATCGGGACACCTACACATCTTAGTAATTTGTCAAGGTCTGTTTTTTTATCTGAGAGTTTGTGAGGCAATCTAAAGTACTTGTTTTATTAAGAACGACATTTGTTTATCTAAAATAAGAAAAAAATTAACAATATCATCCCTATATTCATGGGCGTAGCCAAGGTGGGACAGGGTGGGGCACTTGGCTCTGACCTATAAAGTACCTAATCAAACCTAAAAAAAACTTAATTATCTAGGTACTAACTACAATACTTAATATTCGTAAGAAAGTTCACACTAGACAGTTGTTAGTCGACACAAAAAAATTAACCGGGGGTAAGACCGTGGGTATAGTTTGCTGGTTACATATGGTTTTAGAATGCTGCCCCACCCTGAACCCGTGGCTGGCTGCACCCATGCCTATATTTGTTAATAAATATACGAAAATGTAAATTTCCTCTGATGCCCATAGCACAGAGTATTTTAGTTCAAGACCAAGATATTGTATATATATTTATTAATTATCAATTGCAGTAGCTTGGCACCGTCCTCAATCGACTACGGCAAGAGTGGAGGATGAGTTGATGCAGAAGAGTGTACGTGCTCTGGCCACTACAACTGATCCTTTGGAAAGACTCCGTTTGTTTTGTCTTTCTAGGGGTGCTTCGGGAATCATGGGCCTCGGAAGGTACACTATAAGCATGTAAATAATTATGAATAGGTATGTATACCAAAGAAACTCATTAAATAAATTATTGTTGTTTCTAATGTAGCAAAATTCAAAAGCTATCTCTCTAAATCTGTGCTATCTCGTAAAAAAGCGCTGGTTTGTTACGTAGAGGCCCTGGATTCGATTCCAGATCGAAATATTAAAATGGTGTTATAAAAAAACATTGTATTGTATTTTGTGTCTGTGTTGTCACCCGGGTGTCCTAGTTTGGGTGAAGCCATTGTATGTGTATATATATTGAACCTTATAAAGGTGCCCACTCCACCAGACACCACTACATACTTCATAGCCCGTTTGGTCGTCAAAGGTCATAGGTCGGCAAATAATTTTAACACTCATTGCTAAACAATTGAGAGAGAATTTATCCACATTACTATCAGATAAATATTCCTAACTGGTTCCTCGACCATAGCAGACCAAACCATAGTGTTGTTGTTTCATTATCAATGGTGAAAACTTTATTTGGCTATGTATTACCGCTTGTTTGTACTTAATTTTTGTATTTTAGCTGTAAGTAATCTAAATAAAATTAAAAAAATATATAATTCTGCCAATGTCGATATACAGCAGTGGCCCATAATTAAGAACATTTGCAAAATGTTTGCAATGTTCGTTGTTTTATGTTTATTTTTTCTGAAAACTTACAATGCAAAACCTCAAATATCTTTTGTAAGTTTATAGTTAGTTAACTCTAAGAAGAATTAGCCACCTGCATGGCGCTAAACATATGCATATTTTTCATATTCGAACTACGCATATGTCCTTCCATATTTGATTTGTTTTAAAATGCTTTACAGCATTAAACACTAACGTTTTTGAATACTTAAGGTAGTCTGCTGCCTTTTGGCAAGTCCATTTCTTGTCAAAACAGTTGTTATTATTTTTCTTTATTGCCTATTTTTACAACTTAAAAAAGCTTATGACCACAACAGTAAATTTTTACTGTGCTTTAAAACACTTATTCCTAATAATTGGGCTAGACTAGAATGAATCATACAAAATTTAGTACCACTTGAACATTTTGCAAGTGTTCTTCCACCACTGTATGTTCGGGGGCCTTATGCAGTTTTTTTTATAGGAAATTTCTGTTTCTATAGTTATTAGTTAATAATGTTAGTTAAAATTTTGAATAGAAATTCAGCAGTTTCAATTAAAATAATATTTAAAAAATTAGTTTTTTAAATATTATATGCTATGCATTCGTTGTACTATTATATTATGCATTAATTTAGGGTATTTCGGAGAATGGACGATGATGGCAAAAAGCAGTTGAATAAAGAAGAATTCTTCAAAGGCATCATTGACACTGGACTCGGTTTGTCTGTTGATGTAAGGTTACAATTTATTTATATAAATAACTGTCAAGTAACAGAGTGGTAGATGAATACCAGAGCAGATTGTATCAATTGAAAATAAAAATAGACTTGACAAACATAAATATTAAAAAGTTACAACAAAAACAAGTCACAGGATGCAGGCGTTTAATAGAGAAAAATAATAATCAATATATGTTTTTAGGACGCAGATGCAGTGTTTAAAAAATTTGATACGGACGGTACTTCTTCGATCAGCGTTGACGAGTTTTTGGCCCAGTTACGCGTGAGTTTATGGTTTCTTTTTATTTAAACCTACTCTTGTAATAATTAATTGATTACAATAATAAATTCATCATATTGTTACTTATATTTAATCCATCAAATAATTGCGTATGAAAAAACGGTCACACCCATGTCTCACCCATTTATTACCCTATTGTTTTCAAAGTTGTTTACCGTGTCGCGAGTGCTTCACAAATAGGTCACGGATGGGAATACATGTATATACGCAGCACCCTTCGATTATTGTCTAAGTTTATGAGGTTGAATGAAAATAGGCGTGCGCTTGCTCATCGTTAGTATCTACAATGGCTTCGGAAGGCGTATGACGAGAAGAAGACCACAAGAAACTCGTCAATCATAGCCTGCACATAAAATAATTAACAAAAACACAAAATTAATTTTAATTCAGAGAAAAAAGAAGTAAATAACAGTCCGTAAATTATGGACCACAAGAATTAAAATTAGATTTGCATTTCGATAACGAAATGATGGATTCTCAAATATATATTTTTGTTGTTTTTTTATAAATTCGATCTCCAAATTAACTCCAAATAAAAATTTATTTATCACTTGCATGGTCTTACAGTCAAGTCCAATACACCATACAAGGAGGAGTCAAATACAAAAAATACAAAATAATAATAAAATGACAAAATCTAAATAAAATAAAAATAATAACATATCAATGTCAATATTATTTCAGCCGCCAATGTCGGGATCTCGTCGTGCTATAGTCGAGCAGGCGTTCAAGAAATTGGATAAAAGTGGAGATGGTGTCATAACACCGGCTGATCTGCGTGGAGTGTACTCGGTTGAGTGCAACCCTCGGTAATAAGATGAAATAGGTGTAGCCGAAAACACTCGGTCATATGGACCTAAAAGCACCATGACTGGCTCAATAATCTTACCATGCCGGATGTCTTTGGTTCTGTGAATACATTTCTTAATGAATTTTAGTAATGTAACATTGATAAATCAAGTGACAGAAGGAATATTAGCATTGCCAGAAGACCAATTTCATTTTGTAGCTTTATTAGAATAGATTCTTCAATATTTTTATATATATAAATATTTTTACAAACTATTGTAATGTAACATCTGATCTAATGTAAGAAGATATCTCCTTTGGTCATTTACTCTTTGTTCTTCAAATAATATATTTAAAAATATATATTGCAACAATACACCTATGGCGGCCTTATCACTAAAATGGAAATCAGGCAACTAAAAAGAAAAAATAATTTCTAATTTTAAGTAATTTATTTCCCATAGTGTTGTAATCTACTAGAATTATTTTTTTTACATATGGCCTAAAATAATCATTTGAAACTAAAAAATGTTGATATATCATTTTCGTTTTAAGGTACATGAATGGAGATGATACAGCTGAATTGATCATGGGCAAGTTTTTGGCAAGTTTTGATGCTGAAGGAACTGTCAAAGGCTACGTCACTCTGGAAGAGTTCATGGACTACTACAGCGGGATCAGTGTCTCCATTGACAATGATTGTTTCTTCGATCTTATGATGCGTCAGGCATACAAGCTCTAAGAAATTTATCTTTCTCTTTCTAATACACGCTTATTTGTAGTGTCAACAATAGTTGCCTATTCATTTGCACTGTGCAGCTAATAATTGTCTTGTATGTAATTTGCATTCTTGCATTTATTATTATATTAATTAAAAGTTACTACTGCATTATTTGTTTTGTGTTTTATTATTAGACAATATGTCTGAAATAGCGTTGTCCAATTTATTATTAGTGTTATAAAGCGTTAGCGATAAGTTGCTGCCTCATTAAGATTAAAAAATGAACTGTCAAGTCGTTGACAGCAGTTTATGTCGTTTTGGTTCGAATCTTATGTACAAATATATCGTTGTGGGTTTACATGTGTATTAAAATTTTGTAATTTCTTATTGGACCGCTCGAACACTCGACATTGGCAGAATTGTCTTTATTAGACATCAGAGACCATTAATAAAAGAAGTATTTGAAGTAGTAGTATATATACTTATATGTATTATTACGCATTGTTAAAAGGTAGACAGGCGACAAGTACTATATAAGCATGTTTTTGCGTTTATCTATTGTGCTAACTTATCGGAAGCCATTTTACTACTCATAATATGTCCAATACAAATAACATCTAAAATTTTCATTACAACATTGTTTAATGCAGCGGTTCTCAAACTTTTTTGGCGAAGGAAAAGCCTTAATAGTTAATATAATTATAAAAAACTGATTTATATGTATTTATGAATAATCATATTGCAATGTAATATTACGTAATATTTAGATGTAACCTTATAATCTCCCTTTGGTAGGTATTTTTTGCAGTATTTTGGCCCTAGGGTCCCGCGGAACACCACTTGAGAATGGCTGGTTTAATGCCTTAACTTTTACAATTAATATATAATACCCATAGTTCAATTAATATCAATTATACCTTTGTTTTGTTTTCATTTTAACTTCAAAATTAAAATATTGCATTTGTTCCAATTTTCTAACGAGAAGACGTGGAATTTTAGAATTCGTTCTATGCTTGATAATCTATTTAGGAAGTTATAATGTAAAAGATGAAAATGGACAAGTATTCCATTAAGCAGTGCCCGAAACTACGATCCGAGATTTAAATAAAAAATAGATCTTTAAAAATGTAGATTTTTAGAAATGTCAGTTCAAAATAAACAAAAATAAAAACCGTAGTAAATTCCAGTCTTAAATTAAGTATTTGTTCCCCATCTGAATAGTTAGTTAAAAGCATTCATTCAAAATTACAACTTTAGAACCTTAAGAAAATCTAACGTCCCTTAAAGTCACTATTTGGGTCGAGAATTAAAAAAAAAACTAAGTCGGTTTATAATTAAGAACCAAAATCAACATTAAGAAATGTCACGATGTCTATTTTTTTATATAGCCTGTAATTCAAGAAAGATTCAAGAAACAACCGTTTAGTAGAAAATAGAAGATTATTATGCATATTTTATAAAATTATACTCCTGATTAGGTATTATTAGGTCCCTATATGAGCATTCAGTATTAGTTATGTAATATTTCGTTCAATCGTTCCTTTCGCTCAGTGATCGTTCAGCTGTAGGGTGAGGTGGTTGTGTGTGGAAACGCGCTTCTTTTATCGATCCAACAAAACCGGCTTGGCGGTGTCTGAGAGTTGGACGCTAATTGTAATAAAATTATACTTTTTATTACAATGGAAATGAAATATTTTGCATTATTCGCATTCCTTTTCATAGGTAAGTCTTTTTTGTTTCTGTAACGTATGTAATTTCTTTTTTAGATTTTTTTAAAGCAAAAATTAGTTCAAAAATATATTTGTTTAAATTGTTTTCGATAACGAGTTGTGATTAAGATTAAAATAAATACAAATGGGGTTGTATTAAACGCGGATGTTAATTTCGGCGTTTTAGCAACGACCGGTGGACATTTATTGATCTCGAGAGTTCAAAAGATTTTTTTGCTTTTAGAAGATGCTGTTCTTCCCCATGTGCGCGTCGCATGTTTATTTTAACCCAAACTTTTTCTTTTTGAAATTTTGTGCACATGCAAATAGGACGTTCTTCTTTAAATTGAACTAGATTTAATCTTAAAGTAATTATTGTGTTACTCTTTGTAATTCTGTTAAAATTATTACTAAACTTTTTAATAGCGGCTTTTAGATGTAACCCCAATTCAGACGATAATTTGTCGCATCGTAAAACACTAAGTCCATCCATATACTTAGGTTATTTTTCTATAATGTTTTAATCTAATATTCAAATCTTATTGGATTCTTTACACATAAATATTTTAATATAGTTTATCAGTTTTGTTCTCAATTTAAAAGCGTCTGAGCTTAAGTTTAGATAATTATCGATCAAACTATGCTCGAGCGTCGTTATTGTCTTTTATACATATTTCACTTTTCATAAACAGGAACAGCACTAAGTCAAGATCAGATCACAGAGCCACCAGCACCAGAAACAATCGATATTCAGCCACAAAACATTTTGAATGCAACCACCGATCTGCTGAAGAAGAAATGCGAAGAGATTGGCACTAGTGGTGACCGTATGAATACGCTGGTGAGTCGCTATGTTCTTATGAACACACAAAACATAAACTTAGAGCAGCGGTTCTCAAACTTTTTTGGCGAAGGAAAAAGCCTTAATATAATTATAAAAAACTTATATGTTTTTATGAATAATCACATTGCAACCTAATATTACGTAATATTTAGTTGGAATATTTAGATGTAACCTTATAATCTCCCTTTGGTAGGTATTTTTTGCAGTATTTTAGCCCTAGGGTTCCGCGGAACACCACTTTGAGAATGGCTGACTTAGAGCAATTGGCGATCTTATCACTAAAAGTAATTTCTTCCAGACAACCAATTGTCATAGGAGAAACAGTGTCTGTTAGTAGTGGGTTTTACGAGAAATTTTTCAGGCAATAAAAAAAATAGTTCTAAATAGGTATATCGCCGTATTACTATGGTAGGATAGGGAACGATTTAAAGTTGTTATTGTGCATAGTAATTAGTTTGTGGTTGGTTCTTCGTTGTGTTAGGTAACTCAGAAACCATTGAGAAATATTTTTTCTTAATCCCAATTGTTTTTTTTAATTGGGGCTTTTATCTGGTTAGACAAATCAGCCCCATCGTGTCTTACCTAAATCTACAAAATATAAATTAAAGGAGAGGGAGCCGCCGATGAACCATCTTGCAAAAATCTCAACATGCAATCTCAAAATTACCAATATGTTAGTCCCGATTATGTTGATATATGTTCTGTCCATGGGCGTAGCCACGGTGGCTCTGACCTGTAAGGTACTTAATCAAACCTAAAAAACTTAATTATCTAGGTACTAACTACAATACTTAATGTCCGTAAGAACGTTCACACTCGACAGTCGTCAGTCGACACAAAAAAAATTAACCGGGGTAAGACCGCGAGTATAGTTTGCTAGTTACATATTATTTTAGACTACTGTCCCACCCTGAGCCCATGGCTGGCTACGCCCATGGTTCTGTCTGTATGGTTACTGCAAACTATACTACAATGTGTATAGTTATAGCTCACTTTAGCTTCACTGGCGTTATATGTCCACTAGAGATGTGCCGATTATGACTTTGGCCGACTAGCCGATTAGTCGGTTGAAATAAGGTAGTCGGCCGACTAATCGGCCAAGCCGACTACGGTTTAGGGGATTCCCGTGACGCTTCGTTTACAGCTGATTCGCTGCAATTTCAGTCACTACTGATATGTGGACAAATATAAACAACAAAAAAAGTTTTTTTGAGTTTTACAGCTCACTAGTTTGACGATAGTTTCAAATATTATCACGCAGTATTGCAATATATGTCATTAAATATTATGTTGATTTGTTTTTTAATTAAGATACTAATTTTGTTTGATGTCATCAATATATTTTCTTTACAAGGAAGTAACACATACATTTTATTGAGAAATAGACACAAAGTAACAAGCCGGATAGTCGGCTTTACCGACTAGTGGCCGACTAGTCGGAACATCTCTAATGTACACTTAAAAAACGAATTGCATGTTATTTTCTGAAGTTTTCCCATTTTAAATTCACTTGATATACGGTGATGAAATACGATGTTAAATCGCCAAACATGCAAAATTTATAATTGAAACTTCATCGTGTTTCACAAATTTTCCACTTCAACTCCCAACCATCGCTGCATCGGACCGTTTAATTAAGTTTCAAGTTTCAGGTTTTCAACTATCCTTTATTATTAAATATAGCTATATATTTATTTTATGATATCTCATCTGTAATAATAATAATAAAATCCCTTATTGAACGATTACGAGTTTCTTGTGGTATTCTTCTCGTCATACGCCTTTCCGAAGTCACGGTAGAGTCTAACGATGACCAAGTGCACGCCTTTAGTGCCTATGCTAATGAATGAATTTTCATTTCATTTCAAGAACAAAAATGTTACATCAAGCTAATGCCATTGGCATTATCTACCAGCTAACTTTGTTAGTGTGTGTAATATTTAGGTACAATGATAAAAAGAAAATAGATTATTGATTCCTGACGACTACATTTGTGGTAGCAATTATGGATCTTACTCTAGAACAGTGTTTCCCAACCTTTTTTGTGCCATGCCCCACCTTAGCCTTTCAAAAATTCTTATGCCCCCCCTATGTAACCAAACACCCAGTTGATATTTTGGTCTAATTTAAGAATTTGCTTTTTTCATTAAATTTGGTAACGAAATCTAGCATTGTATTTAAATTTTCGAATTGCCCCCCTTAACAATCAGATTACCCCTTTGTGGGGCGTAGGTCCCATGTTGGGAAACACTGCTTTAGACTTTCGAGCTATAGATTCAGTCGTTAGTCGGTTACGGATGATTTCCTTAGTTCATTTCGCAAACTTCGTATTGCAACTTGGTTATCGATCTTGTTGATCTCTAAGTATAAAAATATTGTGTTGCATACAGCAGTTTTTGTAAAGTACAAATTTCTATTAATAAGTATGTCATTGTAAAAATTATCACAAATCTTTGATAACACATAGATAAATTTAATTATCAATTGGATAAAATAATTATCTTGTAAACTTTGGACGTTTAACGTTCAACAAAAAACGTAAGCGGTCTTATGACCGAAAGCAGATTTGAAGATTCAAATTTAGAACGATTTATTGTGTATATATATATTTTTAATTATACACATATAAAGCCGTGTCCTATACATACAACATAGCCGGAACTAATATTTTATCAATTTTCGTTTTTTTTTTTGTTGAAATTTCTTCAAAATTCTTCATCTCATGATAAAAAAGAATCTCAGTGTTATTTGAGAACAATCACACTTCAGTAAAATAGCGATTTTGTAGATGCGACCGCGTTAACAAGTCTCGGCGATACGTGAAACAATAAATGTAATCCAGCTATTTGAACCGTTGTCTTTCTGTTCGGATTTACCGGTCTTCCTAGAACTATACATCTTATTTATTTTTGCAAAGTGTTGACATTGTTATATGCATCTTTAAAAGTATTCCACTTAACTACTCCACTATATTATATGTCAATAAACTAACACAATCATTCTCAAAGTGTGTTCCGCGGAACCCTAGGGCTAAAATACTGCAAAAAATACCTACCAAAGGGAGATTATAAGGTTACATCTAAATATTCATAAATACATATAAATCAGTTTTTTATAATTATATTAAGGCTTTTTCCTTCGCCAAAAAAGTTTGAGAACCGCTGAACTAACATATTAACACATACAACTTCCTGTCTGCAAGTTACGATTGTTAGAGTAGGACTGTACTATTAGGTTGAGGACGAGGACTAGACAAACATGTACACTCAGGCCTGGAACAAATAATGTTAATGGATCCCTGAAATACACTAATACGGACACTAACCTCTCATATGATTAATTATTTCTGGAAATCTCGATAGAGGGCGCTTATTAATAATAATATTAAATCCATACAAACCAAATACCGGCTTTGAAAAGTATTCATAATTACGAACGACTTTATGTTCACACTTTACACTTTCTTTTGTTTTTAAGTTGGAAATTAAACTCATTTATATCTACTGACCTGTCGTTTTAAACTAAGATAAAGGTGACGCTCTTCGGTTTGTCAGAGGTTACATTGTTATTTTGGTCGGTCTTTTTTTTCTTAATCATTATTTTGTACATAAATCTTCTTTAGTTAAATGACCTTGGATGCCTGATAGAATTTTAGAAGTTATTCTTTATTATCTTACATATCTATTGTGCAGAGGGTTTCCTTGTCGTTGTGTGTGTGAATATGTTTAATGTTTTACCCTCAATATAACGATTTTCTCGTTTTAACGAATTTTCGAAATCTAGAACTACCCGTAAGAGCTAATGCAAAATATACCTTTACTTTACGGCTATATTTGTTAAAAACCTTTTTATAACGAATTTTCAATCTTTGCAAAATACAAAAAGAAAGTATAATATTATTTATTTTTATTTAACGAAATTTTTGCTATAACAGGAAAAGTAGATCGGTACCTACGTAAAGCTGGGATTAATAATTTTTTTAAACCTTGTTATTATAACGAACCTCATTGTAACAAATTACTTGACATAACGAATTATTTTCTGATTCCCTTCAGTATCGTTATATCAAGGTTGCATTGTATGAAGTTTTTTACGTAACCGAAGGTTGCAGTACAATTTAGACTGCGGAATTCCGGCCGCTGCGCAGAACTTATTTTGGGTTTATCTTATCGATTGTCCCCTTAGGTCTAAATCTAGCATACTAAACGTTACAGCCTATAAATTATGTATTAGGTTTATATTATCTGAATTTGTTTGCTTTTTGTAATCCTTTAGTAGGAAATAAACATGGTGGTAATTCGTAAAAGGACTTAATTATTATTTTTTTAAATTGTACTATCAGTTTCTAACACAATGTCGCTGTTTTTGTATTTCATACATTTTTTTAAAATCTCTAATAACAACGGATATCAAAAGCGTAATATACTAGGGCTTCCAATCCCGCAATACCGAGTTCTCGAGATCCCGCGAGATCATTTTTCAATCCCGCGTGCTGCGGGATTACGGGTGCGTTATTTGCGGGATTGCGGGATTGGGAAGAAGCATGCACACGACCTCTCGCGTCATAATTAACGTCATAAAAACTTCTGTCAACATTCAGTTTTTTTTTTAAATTTAGTATATATTTTTGTCTTTTTTTCGGTATTGTTTCTGTATCCTGTGATAAATAGACAGTGTAATTTGATTTATTGATCTCATGCGAATAGTAAAAATAAATAGGGAGTTATGTTGATTAATTCTATTGTTTAATTTGCCTTATATATATTAATATTTTATATATGCGGGATCCCGCAAATACCGGAATCCCGCGGAATTGAAAACCCTATAATATACATAGTTACATATAGGATTTAAGTACTTATATGTATATCAAAGTATTGTGAAGATCTAATTTGACCGTTTCAATAGAATCTATTGTGTATGAACTGTGACACGTCGAGGTCATACATTTTATCCAATCAATGCTCGTAGTCAAAAGGTCAATTGTCTAAAATGTTTCTTAGTAGACGAAGGCTCCTCGACTCAACACTCACTCGAGTGGAGGATTTAACGGATATTTGGAGAAAAATTTAAATACATGTTCTTCTTGTTCTTCCACGTGTTTACGGAATATAAGATTAATAATATATTGAGCTAGTGCAGCGGTTCTCCAACTTTTTTGGCGAAGGAAAAAGCCTTAATATATTTATAAAAAACTGATTTATATGTATTTATGAATAATCATATTGCAATGTAATATTTAGTTGGGATATTTACGATGTAACCTTATAATCTCCCTTTGGTAGGTATTTTTTGCTAAAATAAGCCCTAGGGTTCCACGGAACACCACTTTGAGAATGGCTGAGCTAGTGAAACCCCCCAAGAGATAATTTATATTTGGTTCGAAGTATAAAAATGCAGTATATAGGTACTATACTTTTATATGTATATTATAAATAAATTCACAGTATGCCAAATGATTGCACAAAATTTGTTGAACTTTTTATCTTTATAAAGCCATAAAAATGGCTGTTATGGCGTATGGATAGGTTTTATTTTAAATGTTAACGCCTAGTTTTTATAAAAATAATAGCTACAAAGAAATATGTTTATTAATCGATTGATAGAGACGTATTGGTTAATTGGAACCGTTCAATTGGCTTGCGGATTACTCTTGTAATTAATCATGGGTAATGTTTGGACAATTCGATGTCTATGCCTATGATATATTTTGGCGGTAAAACGTGCTGTCAGTTTTTCAATTGTTTTTAATGATATGTTACGTTTTATTTTAAATCCTCATTGTCATTCATATCTAATTCAAAAAATATAATTAATAAATTGATAAAGAAGTTTTTAATTTGTTAATACACGCACATGTAATATTTAAATTTATTATATTGATTGTTTTAATTTACTAATATACAAAATAATAAAAATACGGTTAAATATATTCACATACCTACTACATATATATAGTTGCTACGAACAACAATAATTGTAAATCTCCGTTGAATTCATACGGTGATTTCATCCACTTAAAGACATTCTTTCTTATAAGTACGTAGGTGTTTATGTGCTTGACTATAGTATAATATAGGTATATATACATAAACTAAGAATGAATTCACAGAAATAAACTCCTGGTAATAAATAGGCTATTATAATTTCCTGGAACACAACTGTAACGTTGATTTTCGTAAGTTATTGCTATTTGTTTTTTGTTTCGTTTGCCTATTTAGGTTAACCCAGTGTTTCCCAACCTTTTTTGTGCCATGCCCCACCTTAGTATTTCTAAAATTCTTATGTAACCAAACACCCAGTTGATATTTTAGTCTCGTCAAGCGAAATTATACCTAATAGTTATTTACCGCAATTATTTAAGAATTTGCTTTTTTCGTTAAATTTAGCACAATTGCATTTAAATGACCCGGAGCGAAAGGGTTAAGCTCGTGTCCAGTCCATTTTCGTATTGCCCCACTGTGGGGCGTGGGCCCCGCTTTGGGAAACACTGGGTTAACCGAACGCACACGGTCTCAAATGACATATCAACATCCTGCGTAACAAAGTCGAAGATTGTATTTTAAACGTCAATAAATAACAAACTTTATTACATTCCATAAATTTGAGTTTTTAAAGTGTTCTGTTTTTTTGATTTGTAGGGATAACAAGAGTTTTTGGTCTTGAATAATTTGGTAACGGGAAATAAAACTTAACAAAACACTTAAGATTCTACGAAACGTTTTTGTATGAGGTGATAAGTTACAAGCGTCGCGTCGTGTTACACTTAATATGAATGTGGTGATGCTTAACATTCCTTTGGTTCTATATAAATCATACTGTACAATAAATAGACAGGCAGTCCTCGACTTATGCAGTTTCGATTTACGTCGAACAATTTTTTGACACTATTCCTCAAGCATACGTCAATTGTTTCGATTTCCGGCATAGGAGAATTCACTTGTCGCGAAGTTTTGTTCCTCCAAACACGACTTCGTTGTTGCAACCATTGGATCAAGGAGTTATTGCATCTTTTAAGGCCTATTATTTATCTTTGGACCTAGCCCTTGGGTTTTACATGTAAACATATGAAACAATGTATACATTCGTACAATTAGGAATTAGACGAATGTAACCAATTTTCTAAAAAAACTATTAATTACTTTTTCTATTTGAAAATTCCTGACAATTCCAAATTTTCCTTGTTTCCCTGACAGAGAGCTGAAATTCCTGAAATGTCAGGAAAAATCCTGTCATCTGGGAATCCTACTTCTAACTATGTTATGACACTATTTTAACACTAGATTTACTAGACCAGTCAAAATGACTGGTCTTGTTTGATCAAATTAAAATTCCTACTGCGTGTAACATTTTCTTTAATTCTTCTAATCTTCTTTAATTTATAACAGAAGAATTAGTTTTATGAATGTTATATTATTTTATATATATTTGTAACAAATATATACTTTTTTGGTTTTGGTAGAAATAGGCATATCTAGTGTTAAATATTAAATCTAAATAAAAATTACTTAAAAATGCCATATCCGGTTTTGTTTCTATGTTATGTGAAAAATGATTTGAATCCTCTCCCTTATTTTGCTGTGCTATTGAAATCGCATTCATAAAAGATTTGCAAGTGGCAGATGTGACGTGTGAGCGAACCGGTTATGGTTTCCTTTGTGTTGGGTCATTTTGTCGGACGGCCTAACTGGGTACTATTGTACAATACATTCTATTAATGCTGGATGTAGATTAGACTACAAAGTTGAAATATTTATTTAAAAACTTTTTTGCACTTTCATACAATATCCGAAGTTAATGCCCTTGGGTATTGTCTATCAGTTATCCATTGGGACCAGCAGAAAGGTTGTATTCGAAAATAATATAAAAAGTATAAACGAGAAAATAATAATAAAAAAAACTTCATCACACATACACAGTACACACATACATATTAATAATTTAAAGATATATAACAAATAAGAACATAAAAATAAATAAATACACATATATAAATATAAACACAATAATAAAAGAATGTACATTTAAGTAATTAAAATACTACTTATTGATTTTATTAACACTAGATTGTCGGATGTTGGAGAAAATAAAGTTTTATTTAAAAAAATATATCGTTTTTAAAAATACATTTTGTGTTGATTTTTTTTATTACTTTTAACACCTTACTTCTATGTTTTGTACATGATTATTAACAGCAACAAAGTCGTTAGTCGAATTAACTCGCTTCGTCAATCTAGTGTTATTTAAAATAAATACATTTTAAATAAAGATGCTTAATTTACGGTTAAGCCAAAATGTAGGTACTACCAATGCTATCATTATATCGTACAGGTTATGATTTTTTATTTATTTATTCATTTATTTAAACTTACCCTAGATTGGCGAGTTTCATGTAATTTCTTGCCCGTCTTATTTTAGGACTAACAGAAAGGTTCCATTAGGGAAAAGATATAGGTGCTGAAAACTAAATTAGAATAATTAAAAAAAAGGGGAAAAAAAGAGATATTTTTAATATTATTTCTTAATTACAGGCGTGTCTAACTCGAGATTCGTTCATAAATGATTTGATAAGCGAAATGGATAAAGAATCGGCATCAGGACAAGTCGAAGAAGTCGCTAAAGGGTATGCTATTAAAGTTATTATTTAATTACCAATTTAATGGAACTTACGACCTTTTTTCTTATAAGCAACTTTATATTTTAGCATTTTAATAGTTTGATTTTTTTCCCCCTCTTCCTTATATCTGTTTGGTTCTTGTTATTTTTTATTATTGTGTAACATCTAAATTATGTATTTTTGTAATTTTATTAGAAGTGTAGTATCTATCCCTTTATCACCTTGAGCATGCCGTCCTATCCTATAATTAAAATTTCATTTAGTTTATATAATAGTAACTCCTTTTTATAATATACCAGCTTTTACTCGCGGCTTCGCTCGCATTTAAGTCATTAAATAAGTATCAGGGATAATTTCAATAGAACTATACCCAATATTTTACTATAGTTAATTGGAAACTATAATAAAAATATATAATTATTTTAATAAAAAGTATCCTATGTTACTTCTAGTACCTCCAAAAATATAAATACAAAGTTTTAGATGATCGGTTAAGTAGTTGTTGCGTGAAAAAGTAACAAACAAACTCACATTCACATTTATAATATTAGTAGGGATAGTTATAATGTAATTTTGTAGGTAGGCTTTATAAATAAATATTAATCGCAGGTATTGCAGTAAGGTTTCTCAGTTGAATGTGTGTTACAAAAATGTCAGCGAAGCCGTCGAGCCGTGTTTCAGTGACAAGGAGAAGGCGAACCTGAAAACGGTTGTTAATGTCACTGAACAACTCGGCGAATTTCTTTGCGAGAAAGATGGCGACAGAGTTGCTTGTAAGTTTTCTTTTTAAATCGAAATATATTATTAGTTCCGCTAGTGACCAGTAGATGGCACTAGAAAACTTTGTATCTCACTGCATTTTTAACAATGATTAACTACACTAGGATTATAGCTATTTCCGGTACGAGTAAATCTTGTATAAATTGCAACGTTTATATATTTTTAAATTCAATGTATAACAGGACCGACAGCGTCATAGTAGGTTCTTAACTGAAACTAAATGGAATTATCAGCTGTGTATTTATTTCAGTGTTCTTAGCTGAAGGTGGTCGCGATTGCTATAAATCTAAAAGGAAAGAATTGCAGGCTTGCTTCAATGGGACTTTTCTTTCTGGCTTCAGAGATGGTGAACTGCGAGTTACTTTTGGGGTTTAGTATTTTATTTTATAGTTATACTTCATAACGCTGATGTATGTATCAAAATCAAAAATCTTTCGCGTAGATCAGTGTTTCCCACAGGGAGGCTATTTGATTGTTAAGGGGGGCAATTCGAAAATGGACTCGACATTCAAAAAATTAGATTTCGGTGCTAAATTTAACAAAAAAAAAAACAAATTCTTAAACAATTGCGGTAAATAATTATTAGATATAATTTCGCTTGACAAGACGAAAATATCAACTGGGTGTTGGGTACATAGCGGAGGCATAAGAATTTTAGAAAGACTAAGGTGGGACATGGCACAAAAAAGGTTGGGAAACACTGGCGTGGGTCTACTTTTAGACTCTTTAAACTCATAATCAGAAACTACGAGATTTCGGAAAGGCATATGACGAGAAGAAATCACAATAAACTCGCCTATCATAGCCTGTATATAATGTTAGTAGGCGCAATTCTTGCTTGGCTTTAAGCATCTTAAAAAAAATGTATAAAATTAATAAGTATATAAGCATACCAACATACACACAATTATGATTGGTAATAATATACGTTGTTCATAAAATACAGGAAAAGGAATGCAATCAGTTGAAGGAAATTGAACGCTGCGTTGTTACTTCGTTGGAAAGTTGCCCCGAGCCGACGACAGCCAATATGACCGAGTCACTATTCAAATTCTTACGTAGAGCTAACTTCTGTAAAGACGCCATGGTGAGTGTTATTTAGGTCAATTTTCTTCAATTTTTTTTTTTGCAATTAATGTCACTTTATTGTATGCATTATAGTCACACAATGCCTTTTATACAAAGCACTCTATATAAGCCCGCTTATTGCACAAATTGATTAACTCCACCTGTCATATAATTTTTTTTATATCTATATTAGAAACCACTACCTCAGTAACTGCCTTCCAGCTGCCGAAGAACTCCTCAATAACTATATAATTGTTAAATAACTGCATAATCCCAACTGCTAACTGCCCTTATTAGCCCTCTGACTAGCGCTTCCAATATAAACTAAATTTAAAAAAAAAAACTGAATGTTGACAGAAGTTTTTATGACGTTAATTACGACGCGAGAGGTCGTGTGTTTCTTTCTAATCACGCAAATACCGGGATCTCGCGGGATTGAAAATTCCTAGTTCCGTAAATACCGAGATTGAACACAGGCTGCGGGATTGGGAGCCCTACCTCTGACAGCCCTTTTATCACCTTTGTTTAAACGAAATCAACCAAATTCCTTATTCAAAATATGTTCAAACTAAAACTGACAATTATATTTTTAATTTCAATTGTACAAAAACTAACCTAAATCGTCAATGTCATCCTGTCATTGGCAACTCTAATTAATATTATAAAAAAACATTGTATACACGGCGATTTTCAAATGGATACAGTTTTTGTAGGTATATAAGCGGTAGAAAGGGAAAAATGATCGCAGTGTCGTGATCGGCAAAGCAGATATCTGCATCCCTTTCACACATGCCTCAACTTCGACACTATTAGAATATAGTTATCTCTTTCTAATGATTGTTTCTTCCAGTCCAATCTGTATTGTTTTGTTTGATTTGTGCAGTGAGCGTCTCATATAGGCATTTAAAATATTAGAAAAAGCCATTCGTGGTCCGTAGCAAGTAGAAATATCTAGTATTAAACCAATTGCACAATAATTATATTAATAATTTTTATCAATAAATAGATCACAAAGCACGAGAAACATTCGAACGTCATGTCCGACAAAGTAAGTAAACGGAATTGTAATTTGTGCTGTTTCTTGGTATAATAACTAATATATAGCTTACTAAATATATGTATATAAAGGAAATTATTTTGCTTATAATTCGCGCTACATTACACACGTATCCTGATGATGCCACGTGAAGTGGCTAAACGCGTCGAGACAAGTTATTGCATGTTGGTGGAGGTTATTTTCCTTCATCGACCTAATGTAGCGGGAATTATAAGCAAAATAATTTTAAATAATTTCCTTTAATATGGATTTCCGTAAAGTAACGCCTGAAACAACCAATTATAAATACATTTTTCACCAGCTCTTCTTGCATATATACATATATCTTCATAAATTCATTTATATGTTATATTGCACTATATGGGTTATAAAGTATAAGTGAATTTTATGTTTATTTTGTATTTATATACAGTGTAAACTCTATATAGCGACACTTTATGGCGTTATTGAGACTGTCGTTAAATACTGAAGAGAAAAACTGATTTTATTTTACTATTATAATGCGTATGTGTTTTCTAGTAAAGTATAAAGAACGTACACAGCTAAGTACGGTTTATTGCTTAATTATAACGTATTGTTTTCGTTATTTAGAGTGGGTGTTATGTTACATAGAATGTTTAATTTTATGAACAAGATAAACCAACTATAGTCAAGTATTTTTGCACTAGCAAAACCAAAAAAGTATATACTTGTTACAAATATATATATATATATATATATATATATATATATATATATATATATATATATATATATATATATAAAATAATATAAAGTTCATAAAACTAATTCTTCTGTTATAAATTAAAGAAGATTAGAAGAATTAAAGAAAATGTTTCACGCAGTAGGAATTTTAATTTGATTTTGCAAGACCAGTCATTTTGACTGGTCTGGTTAATCTAGTGTTAATTTAGGTGTTAAAGTAGCCTGATTTACGAAAGTTTTTGCCGCGCAAGTAATATATCATAGATTAAAACAATAATGACATTTGTTTTATTTTTTAATTTCGTTGGAAAGAATATTATACAACAGTAATATACGAACAGCCAACCTATAAAAAAAACTAATAGTAATGTGAACATTCGGTTTAAAAGATTGGTATCAAAATTGATACTCTAGGCTATTAAGGGTTAAAGGAGGTTTGTCGTTAAATCGAGTGGCGTTATAAACAGTTTACACTGTATGCTTTTCTATATGCTTTATATTATTTTATTGCTACATCTTCTTTTCATTTGAAATAAACTTTGAGCTTTTGCTTATAAACGCTTTTATATGTTCCTTAATTTTAATAATAAGAAATAGATATAGCATGACATAGGCAAGCCTATTATGTTTATGTCATCGTATCTTCTCTTACTGAGATCTAGTCAATAATTAAACAAACAAGAGAGAGAGAGAGTTAGAAGAAAAACAATTCAATAGAAGATACCCATGGATTTGGCCCACACTGCCTTTTGACCCTATTTTGGGTCAGGGTATATCAGCTTAAAGAAGAAGTTAGCTCGAGTTTGTTTTATTACAAAAATCTCTTTCAGGCTAAGCCCGATATGAACGCGCAACACTCAGACGCTTCAGGTCTTGCATTGGCTACAGCTACAATTTTCACAGCTCTGTCTGCAGTTCTTCTTGTTTAAACTTCAATTGTTTTTGAAGAAAAAAAAACCAAATATATTTTGTAATTGCGTCTCCTATTTTTAAGTTAACCCTTAATAGCCTGATTTACGAAAGTTCACTTTGCCGCGCAAGTAATATGTCATAGATAAAATAAAACAATAATGACATTTGTTTTATTTTTTAATTTCGTTGGAAAGAATATTATACAACAGTAAAATACGAACAGCCAACCTATAAAAAAAACTAATAGTAATGTGAACATTCGGTTTAAAAGATTGGTATCAAAATTGATACTCTAGGTTATTAAGGGTTAAGGTAATTCTCTACGTTCGCTTTGGTTAAGTTATTCCAATGTTAGTATAAGCTATTGAACGCCATATCGACCCTTAAATTTGGGTCATAAGTAGGTTCCATCCATGTAGACTAGCTTGGTTATAAGACAATTAAGATTTTTAAATTCAAACTTCCTTTTAGATACAAGTTTTATGTATTTTTTCTAATTGTAATATTTTTACTGTATTTTGTAAACTTGCTGGGAGTGTCAATAGCTGAACAGTTTAAAATATTCGAGATTATTTAGTACTGTAAGCTGTTGCCAGCGACTTCGTTCGCGTAGTAGTGATGATGTAGAGTACTATGAAGTTTAATGATGTTTCACATTTCAGTTAACAGATAATGCCTAATCTACTAACTACTTCTCTGCCAAATTTTTTCCTGTAATTTATATAGTCTATATTGATCAGTGATAATGTAGCATTCAAATGTTGAAAGAATTTTTGAAATCGGTCCAGTAGTTTTTGAGTCAATTTGTTACAAACATACAATTTGTTCCTCTTTATAATATTAGTATAGATAAAATTCATACTACCCACAAAGAGTTGTTGATAACGACTAACAGTATGCATGACTTACCCAGTTAAGAGACAAGATACGGAATGAAAAATATTACAATAAAAAATCTGGTAGAATAAACACGTAGAGTAAGTTTTAGAATAAGTAAAAATTTGAAAATGGCTTAATCATTCTGTTAATCTAGGTATCCTAGTCAACTGTAGACTAAGCTAAGACCCTAATATCCAGCAATTTTCCATTTGGCACCCTTTTGTGAGTAATGCTGCCCCCCCAATAAATAAATAAATAAATTCTTTATTGCAAAAAAATAGTAATATTTTTTTTACATAGGCGAGCTTAATGCCGTCGGCATTATCTACCAGCTAACCTTTGTTGGTGTGAGCGGTGATATTTGGTGCAATGTGAAGAAAATAATAACTAAATATACACACATACATTACATAAAATAATAATATATACATACAGTTTATGTCTCCATTATTTTATGTATCTAAATTTTAATTTATATACTGCCTGCCTCTTTTTTTTTTTAATTTGAATGTTTTTAACCTACAAATGGCTCCGGTTTTGATTAATTTAGAATATTATGATTAAGCCATTTTCTTTTATTTTAGTAATTTTCTTCCCCGATAATTTTATATTGATATTGGTACTAGAGCTTAATTGTATGACCTTAAAAAGAATTTCCTGCTTAATTATAATTTGCTAATGAATTTGTGTATTCTTTTGGTTAGTTATTATTTTAAGGAGTCCGAGGGTTATTTAATTTTTAATAATTTCTTTAAGCAACGAAACATTGAGTGATAAAAAATACATTCGTGATTACTTATTTTGTCCCAAAATAAGTTTTTGCATTCCAAAAATGCCTCATAATCAATTCATTTTTGTTTTTCACTTTCACACCCGAATAGTGGTTCTCGGACATAAATATAGAAATAAGTAGTCTATAGTTTTGCCATAGACAAAAAGCCAAAAATGTTTAGAAGCCTATAATGTAATTTTGAAATAAATCCTTTGCTTTTATTCTGTTTTTTATTTAACCTTTACACTGGCTTATTCAATTAAAATAAGAATTTTACACCAAAATTCAATTGTTTTGATTTAAAAGATAAACTCTGGACTTTGAGAGTTTAGTGTATGAACTGGAGAATAATTGTAATATCTGCTCTTTCTATGCTTATATCACTGGCTCGCCTACACAGTCACAGCC
Source organism: Tineola bisselliella (assembly GCA_028551675.1). Classification (NCBI taxonomy): domain Eukaryota; kingdom Metazoa; phylum Arthropoda; class Insecta; order Lepidoptera; family Tineidae; genus Tineola; species Tineola bisselliella. The sequence continues at coordinate 7,012 of JAPWLS010000419.1, read as the reverse complement.
TCCCGGACGTCCACGCGTGTCACACCTGACTGTCGTACTGACGCACCAGTGTTGCTATGAAAATGCCCGAGACAGTGTTGCATGCAGAGGCGGCTCGTCCTAAAGAGCGCTGGTGCAGTGCACTCCCACGAAAATTACAGAACTTATATTACAGCGGCGTAGATATAGGTAATATAATATACTATTGTATAGGCATAGTAGAATAGAATGAATGTAATGTAAGGATAGTATGTATTATGAAGAAATATAGATTACTTCTGTAATTTTCGTGGGAGTGCACTGCACCAGCGCTCTTTAGGACGAGCCGCCTCTGGTTGCATGTATTAATATACATACACTACAATAATAGAAATAATTTTTGTTCAATGTCAAAGAAAAACTGCTGACAATTTATTCTGTGTTGCACCTAAAGTAGGTGGTTGCGAACAGTCCGGAGCTTCAAAGTTGATCTCAAGTGGTTTAATTCAAATAAAAATCCATATTATGTCTACGAGTACATATTTAATAACAGATGGTTTATTACAGTTTGAGGAGCGTCGACCTCTTTACTTCTGAAATGAAATATTTAAAATGAGTTAGCACAATTACTTCTAAAGATTAATTTCTACTACAATTCTTATTTCTTTTTAAAGAAAGTAAGTTTTCTTTTAAATTTCGTCACAGACAGTGGCGGCCTTAGGGGGTGGCGAACGGGGCAATCGCCCGGGGCCTCGCGCAACAACCCAAGCAAATAAAAAAAATACAGATATATAAAATATATACAATTGATGAACATGTAAAAACTCAAATTTTATTTAATTGCATAACTGTAGCATTTCTCGTCAAATATGACAAATCCAATAAACCAAACGACCCGATCTACCTTCGCGCACATATACTTTTCACGAAGGACAAAGGGCCTCGCAATCGGTAAGGCCGCCACTGAAGGTAGGTGAATAAAGCTAATCTTTCTAGTGTTAAGGATTTTTAAATTTTCCAAAAATTCTGCTATTTGTATCAAATATATTGGACGTGTTAATCAATCGAAACTTTGTAACGACCTTTCAGAAGACTGAAGATCAATAATGATGTTATATTCCTTTTTATTTTCTCACCTTGTTGCACGGAGTACCCTTCTTGATAAAACGGAATAGCGACTCCATCATGTTAGCTGGTGTCGGTGTGTCGCACGTGACCAGACTATCAACAATGCATTTGCTTAATTCGTCGTAATGTTGGCACATTTGCTGTAAAAAAATCATTGGGTTAATTACTTGTTCCTTTTTTTATCTGCCAAAGTCGAGTATTTGAGCAAAAACCCAATAAGAAATTATACAATTTTTATTCACATCCACCTAAACCCTCTAAAAACGTTTTTAGAACAATATACACGTCATTTATGTTAGTTATTTTTGTACTACCTACATTTTATTTAGTACAGTTTGGTAAATTAATTGTCATATATTAAAAGCCGTGTTAAGTCTATTAGAAATTATAAGAAATTTATTTAGGCCGCGGTTTAATTTTTTATTTTTATTTATTATTTATTTACTTTTATTAAATGGGCTCCAATAGAGCGCTTTTACTTGTCAATATAAATAGCCCATTAATTCTAAATATATACCTAATATGACACTCACATCTTTAGAAGGTACTTTGGTGCCTTGTGCCATTACGTAGCTCTTCGCTTTCTCCCCGCATTCCTGGATGCCCATTGATTTAGAGGTGAAACATTCCGGACCATTCTCTGCTATGAACACTGCGTGAAATTAAAAGAGAAAGAAAACAATTAGCAGTGCTTCAGTTGTAGTAAGGAAGAAATTCAAATGTACAATGAATTCTTGCTTAACATTATCAACAATAATAATAAGTATAGCAAAATTTTAAAATGGATCTAAATGTTTTGTAATAATATTGTACAAACGACAATCTACAAATGGATACAGATTGGACTTTGGACTGGAAGAAACAATCATTAGAAAGGGATAACTATATTCTTATCGTGTCGAAGTTGAGGCATGTGTGAAAGGGATGCATATATCTTCTTTGACGTTTCGCAATATACCTACAAAAACTGTATCCATTTGAAAATCTCCATGTATTTTTGTAAATTCTTAAACCTTATGTGAAATTACTTACAGGCGATTCTATCACCATCTTTATAGCACACGAAGTCAATGAGCTGGTCGGATGCGCTGGTGATGTCACCGGTGCGGCTGCGGAGGGCCTCATCGAGACACGGTGTCACGGATGTCACCAAGTCGTTAATGCAGACCTTTAATTCTTGGGATTTATCGCAGTACCTAGGAAATAGTGATGTTAAGCTAGAGTGAGGCGCATTAATCCCTACTAATATTATAAATATGAATGTGGGTTTGTTTGTTACGTTTTCACGCAACAACTACTTAACCGATCATCATGAAAAACTTTGTACACATATTTTGGAGTTACTAGAAGTAACATAGGATATACTTTATTTAAAAAAAAATTGCTATAGTTTCCAATCGACTATAGTAAAATATTGAGTATATCTATTGAAATGATCTCTGATACTTATTTAATGACTTAAATGCGAGCAAAGCCGCGGGTTAAAGCTAGTTATGTATAAAAATGATTTTTCTAAGACAGAGACTGATATGAACCCATGTCTAAAACAGTTTATTTTTATTACGTTAATGATTTTCACTCAGGTCCATAAGCCATAAAATATATCGTTGGGTTGGGGTGGGATATGTAGACAATAACAATTTTAAATTGTCCTGTAAAATACATGTTACGCACTTCTTAAACACTTCATCCAATGCCCCGCGCGGTTTGGCTTCTTCGATCTCATTTTTAACTACTTCAACGTCAATGAACTTTTTCAAGCAGTCTTCGAATTTCTTCCCAGAATCCTGGAAAAATATAATAATCTCTAAGCCTGGTAATTTGTAATTTGATGCTATTATGAACCGATAACTCATTTTTTTCTATAATAAAGAGGGATTTAGATGATATGTTTCACATTTTATACATTTCATTAAAGCTTAAAACGTACTTTAAAATAATCTAAAACACTCCTTAGTTTTTTTGAGTCGATAAACAAAGGCTGAAAATTCATTTTTTATTATAAGACATTTTACGCAATGATATAAAAATAAACAATTAATATCCCATTGTCATTTCTATAGGTAATAGATTTAATCGCCTATATTCGTTTTGATTAATTTAACCGACATTTTCAAAGTTTTGAAGCTATCGTGTTATATAGGGCTTATATAGGCTTAGCTTAATTTTTTTATTAAGGTAACCTTTTAAATTGAGTTAATTTTTACTATAAAGTAAAAATTAACTAAAAATAAGACGTTTAAGTTTTCTAATATAATATCAATGTCAAAATTAAATATAGAACGCTTATCAAATGTCAACAAATATATGACAAAAGAGAAGAATATTTCGATATATTCTTTTGTTTTAGATGTGAATGTAATGTAATTATTGTATATTATTATTATATATTGCATTTTGAAATAAAAATAGTTTATTAGCGCTTGCTCATCGTTAGACTCTACAATGGCTTCGGAAAAGGGTATAACGAGAAGACCAGAAGTAACTCGTCAATCATTTTGTATACATGCTAAATTGTAATACCTACTCTTAAAGCAATAAATGATTTACTAGATGATAAACTCACTTTGACACCTTTGATTGTGGCTTCATCAGAGACGTTTGTTCTTTTACACAATTCATCGAAAATTTTGCCAGTGACCTCAGTAGCGTCGATGTTTTTCAGATCTTCAATCTTTTGTGATAGAGTTGTACCTGAAAAAAAAATTGAAGTTTTATTATACTTATGTTATCATTATTTATAAATATATATTTAACCTAATATTTAGAAAAAAATATTAAATAGTTCGAATGTCAGCAGCTGTGTGTTCTTTGTAGTTTATCGTTCTCTCCATTTAACGACAATTCTCTATAACGCCGTAAAATGTCGCTATATAAAATGTATATACTATGTACAATATAACGCGATAGATTGGTTCAGCGTTATAGGAAAACGCGTAGTACGAGCATAACGCGCTTCTACTACCACGTATTACGTGTTATATACAAATTATTGACATTTAACTTTTCTTATTAAAGGGGGTTTAAGCCGAATATTAACTATTAATTCACCATTCATTATAAATTACACAGTACAGAAATGACAGCGTTATATGGGGACATAAATCCGCGTAACATTAAAACGTGTTATAAGAATACCGTGTAATAGGGGGGACTACTGTATATAGTACTAAGTTCAAACATATAAAACACCTCGTACTAATATAATACTCTTCACATAGCACGTGTAAATTGAATTATATTCACACACAAAAAACTTCCAAAAACAATCTTTAATTATAATTAGCTCGAACTAAATTGCTATTAGCTAATTATCAACAATTACAAATGTTTATTTCACCTAAATTGACCGATGATAACATTGGCTGATAACTCGACTGTGCTACTGTTTGCTTTTATGTGTCACTTATTCCACAATACACAGTTTTGCGAGCGATCACTTACTTCGCTTTGTGGCGGTTGTCTCTATAAACTACTGTCACGGTTCTCAAACTAAAGGAAAAAGCCTTAATATAATATAATTATAAAAAACTGATTTATATGTATTTATGAATAATCATATTGCAATGTAATATTTAGTTGGAATATTTAGATGTAACCTTATAATCTTCCTTTGGTAGGTATTTTTTGCAGTATTTTAGCCCTAGGGTTCCGCGGAACACATTTTGAGAATGGTTGATATAACATATTGACCGCACTCTCTCATTACATTTATGAGAACTTAATATACGTTTACAAAAATAAAGTTAACTTTCTCAAAAATTGTGATATATCTGTCAGAAATACTCGCAGCTCAAATAAGCTGCACACTCCTAATTTCTGTCTCCGTAAAACGAGTCGTTGTTTCATGGGGGTTGGCATAAAGTCATATAATAAACTGCCCGATGATATTAGTAGCCTCCCTCTTTATCAGTTCATCAATCATATTACACGTTAGATGAATATCTTATAGATAATAAAGCTTGGACATAATCTATGTCATTTTATGTTTACCCTTAGGTATACAATAGGATGACAATGCCCCTATATAGCAGCTAAATCAAATTGATAATTATTAAATTAATACATTTATTTCATTTATATTGAAGAGTAAAAGCGCTCTATTGGAGCCCCATTACTAAAAAAATAATGAAGATTTTAGGATTTTGACATCTGATGTGTCATGTTTTTCTTTTGTTCTTCTTTCGTGTCTTTTTGCATTGTGATAACTATCTTAATATATAAAAATCCAGTGTCATATGTATGTTCCCAGTGAACTCTTCACCAAGTCAACCGATTTCGATGAAAGTTGGCATTTTATGTGTAATTTGGTCCAACTTGAGATATAGGATAGTTTATATTTCGATTAATGGTCTTAATAATTTATAATTAATAATAAACTGATACATAATGTTGTTACAAAATTAAAATACAATTGTCACTTATGTCATTGTGGTTGAACGTAAACAGCTTTTTCATGTTAAAACTGCATTTATATTTTATTAATAATGCAACATTTTATACAAACAACGAGAAGTAACGATACTTTGAAATCGAAGAAACGTCAACTACGAAACAATCAAATGTGCGTCTTCTGCGGAGGAGACTATCACGATAATTTAGAAGAATGTCCAGTCAGAGGCAAACGCTGTAGGTTATGCGGGAATAACAACCACTTCTCAAAAGTGTGCATTAGTAGCGGCATAGTAACGCATAAACAGCCTAGCACGACACAACACGTCTAGCGAATCTAGCGACAATGAAAGCAGCCAAACATATCCAGTGAATAAAAAAGATTCGCCAACTAAGGTAATGATACCAACTAAGCGAAATGTTGTAAGGAAGATAAATGCGCACTACGTTTGATCTTCTTAAGTCAAGCGTCAAGGAAGATCTTGACAGAGTTAGGTTATTCCAGGAACTCAGGCCATCAGTTAAAGAAACTACTCCACCAGAATATTCGATTGGAGACATAGTCTGGGTTAACAAATTTATAGGGAAAGGCTCTGAACCAGGGATTATATCAAAACGCACCAAGACTTACTCCTATCAAGTTGAAATGAACAACGGAGTAATTAAACGGAAACACTCTGATCAACTTAGGCGAAGAGAAACTAACGATGAGAACAACGATGATAATGATGTCATTCGTAACGATAACAGTTTGGAAACGAAAAACGATACTGTGAGTAACAACAAGAAGCCGAAGAATTATTCCTATTATAGTCGTGGATCAAAACGAGGTAGGGGTGATGTCAATGATCATGTTTTACCGGACACGTTCACTTATCAACCTGGTGCATCAACTCAAATCACACAACAAAATTTATCAAATGGACACGGAGACAAATCAGCTGGGCCTCCTAACGCTCAACAGCAGGATCTTGAATAGCCTCAACTCAACTCTCAACATCTGCAGCATTAAACGAGGCACTACGTCGTTCCTCACGACGACGTAAACCCTTGCGCGTTTTGGATATTGAGCTTTCCTTTTGGAGGGAGTAATGTTGTCGTATATCACAAAGTGAAGAGAAGAGTGCAATCTATGCACCAAAATACATGAACAATAAAGAATCATTAAAATATTTGATTTTATTTATTTGTTTTTCCTAATAAAAAATTGAATTAATAAAATCTAAAATCTGCTTATTTATTGCTTCTAAGGCGGAACAAAGTTCGCCGGGTCAGCTAGTATATCTATAAATCCATTTTAATCCGCAGTATTATTTTATATGAATTTCTCTAAAGCTTTATTGGTAACTCTTCACTTTGAAATAGTTATTCCATTACACGCTTTAGTAGAGGCTAATTCACGAATTGATGGTCTCCAACACGTCTGTTATACGGTTCTGAATTCAATTCCCGGTCGCAATAAATTTATAAAACTAAGTTTGAAATTAGAATATGTTATTTTCTTTTTATAATTTGTATTTATGTACTTTTTTCT
>JAPWLS010001918.1:0-70375 GCA_028551675.1 Tineola bisselliella | reverse complement strand
ATCATTTTAATTTGTTTTATAAATTTAAGGAACTTTCACTCAATGACAGAAAGTCTTATAATCAATACCATCACATATGTGGAGAAGAAGGGATCTTCGGTGTGGTCATGTAACAATTTGTTTTAAGTCTTTTAACAATAATAAACGGTTTTCTAACAATAATAAACAACGGCGAACAAATACGGTTTATGATCGGCGTAACCGGGTACCACTTAAGTCGGGTATGCAAAAAAACGCTGGTAGGCGCTCGATGCATACAACGCCACCAGGCGTGACGTCATCCCAGCAGGGTGCACGCGCACGTAATAATAAATAGCAATTACAGTCAAGTGTCGCTTCTATACCTCGGTTTTTAGGTAATGTTATTCTGCCTACGGTTATTGTTAAGGTTAAAACATTGCATGGTGATTTTATAAAAGCGCGGGCTTTGTTAGATCTCGGTTCACAATTGTCTATTGTACGTAGTGATCTTGTTACCATGCTCGGATTGAAGCGACACAAGTGTGACCTGACACTCTCAGGTATCGGCGGAATGCGTTCGGAGTCTAATTTATATTTTACGGTATTACAATTTAAAATCGAACGCTATAATGTTTTATTGACGGTTTCGGCTGTAATATTGAAATCACCTTCTAATTATTTATCGCATAATTTAAGACACGTACATCAAATAAATAATAATAAAATAGTTATTTCGGATGACGGTTATTTTGGTAACTCGAGAGTAGATATCATTTTCGCGTCGGAATGCACTTTTTTGTTGTATTAGGTTAGTACAATTGGATTCTTTTAGTGAAGAATTTAATTTATTACGGTCGGATAAAGCTATAAGAAGCTCATTACGGAAACTTAATTTGTTTATTGATAAGGATAATTTAATACGCGTTGGCGGGCGTATTGAATATTCGGAGTTGCCTTATAATGCTAGACACCCAATTTTATTACCATCTAAACACGCATTTACGGAGTTATTAGTGAGACATTATCACAATGTCTATTGTCATGTCGGTTCAAATGCATTGTCGGCTATATTGTCTAGAAACTATTGGATAATATCAATGCGTCGGATTACTCGGAGTGTTGTATCCAAATGCATTTCGTGCTTCAAGGTCAAGCCGAAAGTGGTGCAACCATATATGTCGGATTTACCAGCTGATCGCGTAACGGGTGCGCGACCTTTTCTCGGAGTTGGTACGGACTTTGCGGGTCCATTTTTTATTAAATCTAGCGCTTTGCGGAATGCTAAGATATTGAAATGTTATTTGTGTGTGTTTGTGTGTCTATCAACAAAGGCCGTGCATTTAGAAATAGTTTCGGAACTAACAGTAAACGCGTTTGTTGCTACTTTTACGCGTTTTGTTTCGCGGCGCGGATTACCTTCTTTAATAAGATCGGATTGCGGTACAAATTTTACGGGTACGGATAAAATTATTAAAAGACGTTTATTTATTTTTACGTGATAATCACTCGGATCTCGGACGTCAACTTTCAAATAAAAATATTACGTGGTTATTTAATCCACCGGCAAGTCCTAATATGGGCGGCCTATTTGAAGCGGCGGTAAAATCGGCTAAAACGCACATGCGGCGCGTTCTCGGAGAACATCGGTTTACTTTTGAGGAATTGTACACATTTTTTACTCGGGTAGAAGCGGTTATGAATTCACGGCCATTATGTCCGTTGAATTCGGATGCTAATGATTATGATGTATTGACGCCGGGTCATTTCATCATCGGTCAACCACTAGTTGCGTTGCCAGAATATCCCTTTTCGGATGTTAAAATACATAAGTTGTCTCGGTTTGAACAACTTCAAAAACTTTCACAACATTTTTGGCATCGGTGGAGACAAGAGTATCTCCATACTTTACAACAAAGAGTCAAGTGGAACTCTAAAACGGATCCTCCCAAAATTGATGATTTAGTTTTAATTAAAGAGGATAATTTGCCACCTTTGCAGTGGAAACGCGGTCGGATTGTTAAATTATTGCCAGGTTCGGATCAAGTAGTTCGGGTTGCTATGGTTCGAACAGAGACTGGAACCCTTACAAGGCCAGTCTCAAAGTTGTGTCGGTTTCCCAATATCGGTTAGGAACCAAGGCAAGCCTTGGTTGGGGCGGGGGATGTTGTGGCCAACTTAAATTGGGTGGTGGTATTGCCTTGGACGGCGGCGCGAGCGCACGTCTCCAGGGTGTGATTCCCTCGGTCGGCGGCGGCTGGAGCGGACGCTTCAGCGGGTGCGCTCGGACGGCATCGCGAGCGCACGTCGGTTGTGTGTGTGTGTACAAATCGGCGGTTGGGGTCGGATGTCGCTATTGCATCGGTTATTATTATGCGGAATTCGGGACTATATTGTTATATATGTGACTTTAATCGGCTATATTATGGTACATATGTACATGAACTTTGTATTGTGAGCCCTTTAGCGACAGCAGAGAAATCTACGGAGCATCGGAAGCATTAACTGCACACACACCTTGGGGAGTGGTGGATGCAGCTGAAAGAGGTACGTACTACTTGCCCTTTTTACTGTTGGCCACCTATCATACCCCCAACATATACAGTCCACTTTTAATTTATATATTATAGAGGGGTTAGACTCCCCCCTCTTCGGCGGCGGCTAAAGGTGTCGTAGGTCTTGAAGGGGACCACGGTGCGTTCACCTTTACAAAAGCACTATCAGTAATTTATCGTGAGCCAATTCTTAACTTAATTGTAGTATCTTTTATTTATAGTCCAGTTTATTAAATAATTGGTTTAATGAACTCGAGAGTATAAATAAATTAATCAACAAATTAAGCATTCATTTGTTTCACTAAAATTATAGGACATTATTGTGCCAATTCAGTTGCTATCATATCATAAAGGATGTTACATGTCGCGCCACAGTCTGTTAATAATGCTAATTTACGTCATTGAATTATAACAATTGAAAAATTGAGCGTGAAATTTATGCGCTTATTTTAAATATAAAATAATAATATGTCCATACATTTATTGTTTTTATTCTCTATCCCACTATTCAAAGCCTTCAAATCTCCAACTGACACCAAAGTATAATTTCAGTATTAATTATGGCAAACTTATGGCAGGTTTTCATAAATCTGTAAATTTTTCAATTGATATACAAAATATACCTATTATATACAATGTAGTAATTTTCGAGTTACATATTCGAGGTAGTAACTGTCTCCAATTATTTCTGTGTAACATTCCGCTGGAAGTTTTAGTATCAGATTACTGAAAATAATTGAAGACTAGGTTGCATCGGTAAACCCAAAGACCTTTGACTGAAACATAACAGAAAATTAGAGTATTAAAAAAAATCAAATACCAACTTTTCCTCATTTTAAATTTGAAATATATATTTTATATGTTTATCTACGTGTCTATTATGTTATAGTATGTTATTAAATCGTGTTATCAAATAATCTAAACATGCATAGTGATGAGTCTTATGGTATCGATTGCCTCTCAAGATACAGGGGGCCTACTCAGGTGCACTTCGGACGAAAATACGGACGTTTCCTACAACACTTACGTAATCATTCACGAAATTACGGATTTGACAGCGACGTCACGACGGATAGGCCACACAATGCTTATTTTATGGACATTTGACAGGACTTTTTACGGGATTATGTGTCAAAATTCACATAAACTATAGAAGTGACGGCCGTATCACGAAACTTCGGATACGCCTGAGTAGCCCCCCAGGCCCTATGGAATATTAACAGTTACAAATAAGTAATTTTTATCTTTAGAGCGCCTTGATGGATAGGCGACCTTACACTCCTTATCTCTGACATACAATAATATTATCTAACTTTTGTAACAAAGAAGGATATAAATACTTGATAGATATTACATCCAAATTTTGATTAATTTCTTCGAATATTTTATCATCAAGCTATGATTTTAAGTGTACGATATTATTATTTAGTTCAAATATAAGCAAAAGGAAACTAATAACAGAAGTGTGTGTATACTACATATCTTACATCTGTTTTTGTGTTTCAATACTTAATAAGCATGAATATAAAATATATTGTTATATTAGAAATATTGATTACCTACGCATGTGACGTAGGCATGTTCTATGGAGCTCTATTTAGTAAATGCGTGCAACTGTCAGCTTCATAGTTTACAATTGTCTGTACATGAAGGTGACAATTCATTAATGAAATGTTTATGTAGGTCCAAAATTCACGTTATTAGTTATTAGGAAAGCAAACCGCAAATTAAATGCGTAAATTGTAATTTTTCCTTAACACGTTTATTAACAAGAATCGGGGGCATGTTTGGGTCAAACTAAATAAGGCCAAAATCAAAGTCATCACGCAATTTGGCTATAGAAAAACTAATTAATTGATTTTTTATTGTTCTAGGTGTTTCCTCTTTTTAGGCTAACGACTGTCGCATAATAAACTTATAGGCTACTTCTAGTCTCCAATTTATTGTAACCTATGTTTCCGTTTTACTTGCCCTGATTGAGTAGCGAGCTAATTTGAGGTCACCGCGCATGTGTTTATTATTATTGTACTATATACAATATAATAGGGATTGTATAACTGTTACCAATTAACAGAAAACAGAAATAATACAAAAAAAAAGAATTCATACGAAAAAGTACATACTATAGATTGAATGAATTATTGTCATTTTTGAATGATATACTACTTGTTAAAATTTTAAATGGTAGGTATTGGCACTTGGCACGTGGTGGCAATTGTTTCTGTAGTGCAGCTTAACATCAGGGGTAATATTATCATAAAAAATGATAACAATGTTTTTGCGCCGCTAACGGTAAGAATATAATGAGAAAATTGAATGCAAATTATTTGCTTATCCTATACGAAAATCGCACAGTCATCTTTACACGGACTTTGTATAATTTGACCTGTACCGAATCCATAATTTTGTGCACAATAATCAAATCTGATGTGCGTACATAGTAGGCGAGCATTTACACTTTTTATTTGTTTTTTATTTAGGTATGTATGTGTTTAACTTAAACAAAACAATTGAGTTTCTGGTGTTATAACTATTAATTTGTTAGAATAGTCTTTCTAAATAGTAAAATAACTTTTTCTTGCATTCTATAAGTACTCATGAAAGTAATTGTGAAAGCATACAGATTAATAATATGCGAAAGTGAAATAAAATAGCCAAAATGTGTAAAATCACTTTTAAAGATGATTTCGTGAGTCACACACAACGGTATATTTTTCAACACTAAAATGTATGTCAAATACTTGTAAATATTAAACTGGTAACCCACTACGTCACCTATTGTAGGAATCACCCAAACGTTTTAAGTTACTCACGCCCGAGGGCCTACTCAAAGATTACGAACTTTTTAAAACTTTCATCGATCAATACGAACGAAAATCAATAAAACTCTCAATAAGCCTAATAAAATTTAATTATGTGTTGCTAATTTTTTATTGTTTTAGTCATTGATTTAAATAAATTGTTAAAACAAATTTACTTATAATCAATTCATACTTGATACCTAATTGATTATTTAAATGAGTTATAACTTATGTGTCTCCCTCTCTTGCTGTCTCGATTCCACATTGCTGTATCAGGCGACGTATATAATGCATTGTAATTGTATTATTATCATGTTGTACTTATGTAACCGAAACAATGTTTTACGCAATCTTAGAGTAGACCCCTTGACAGAGGGAAAATTGTAAAGTTACATGTAATTGCCCTTAATTATTAATTAAATTAATTAGTCTCGGTTTAGTAAAAGTGATGTATTATTTACTAATCTCAATATAATATACATTAAAATCAATACCTATAGGTATAATTTATCTATTAACAAAGATATCATTATAAGGCAACTTAACAAGATAAAATTCCTAACCATAATGCAATAATAAAACAATTCCTGCTTCACCGAACATGTGAACATTTGATTCCAAATATAGAAATTCCATAATTGAAACACAGATATAAATTACAGATATTTGAAACTAAATACAAGGTGGGGCATGGGAATCTCCCACCTTTAAAAAATCCCAATCGTCGTTTGCTAGTGCTCCCGGAAAACAATTTTGTGTGCAAAATTAGGGCAACAGAATCTACACTAAATGTACATAACCTTTCTAGTATTTTTTTTTTGATATCTCATATAGTTTTCTTTTACCAGCCTTTTGAAATGTGGGAGATTCCCGTGCCCCACCCTGTATTAAGTTTTAAATATCTAAAATTTATTACTCTATTATATGTTTATATATAAATATTTGCATGTACCAGAAATCGAACTCAAGACGTCTAGACAGATTATAATTGCTTTCATATAGAAAATAAAATAATAAATAATATTTTGAAGTAAAACTGGCGGAGAATAGGTTTCCACATAAGCCGGATGAACCAAGTTTTATTGGAATTTTAAAGAAGTATTTTTCATTAGCGGTAGTCCGTGAACTATAATCGTGAGGAAACTCTGAAAACTCGCACTTCCTAAGGAATTAATTCTCCATAGACTTAACTAACGCTTAGAATTTAATCCTTATTCTAAATCAATTATAATTGAACTCAGCATTTGGTATTCACATAAGTACCTACGCCTAATTTGGTTGTAGTGCGTGAGGCGTCGCCCAAAACGAGGATTAAGAGAAGAAAGTAAATAGAAATGAACTCAGAAATAAATAAAGACTTAAGTTCTATTTTCTATTGCAAGTAGTGATTCTAGTATAGATCTTGAAGCAGACCTATGGAGCTGAAAATTAGTCTGGCCGCTAACGTCTAGACATCCCGCCACTCAAAGATCTGTTTTTATCTACGCTTTTAAAGAAACGAGGCAAAGCTACTAAGTTTTCAAGTTACTAAGAGGATTAACCTAACTTTGTTTTCTATATATAAATGGATAAACTGGCTACGTTCATATATAACTAAAGTTGCTAGCCCTCCTAATAATAAATTTATTGTAGTTACATTTTCAGCTACAATTAATATAGGTAGTTGGATTAAATTATTTAAAACAGTTTATTATATGTATTGATTCTTATATCATATGTACGAAATAATAAAATTAGTTATATAGGCAAACACAATAAATAAATAAATAACGCTACAGTTTTGGTAAAAAAAATACCTAATTTTTTTTTATTTCTAAAGAACCACTTCGAGACATATTAACCTCGCACATGCTTTTAATTCAACATACAAAATCTGAATTGGTAAAGTAATACTTCAAAACAAAAGAGCTTTTAAAGCGGCATAAAACAAAGACGGGGTACGCAAAAACTTCAACGAAAGAAATTAAACGAAATTGCTCCTTGTATTTGGCTGTACCCATTGTAACTGTACAATTATAACCTATACCGGCACACAGACAAAGATGTGAGTCACAGTCCGTTGTGCGCATGCCCGATCGTTTACACAATACATGAATAATATGAAAACTCATTGGAAATTGTTAATAATTAAATTAAAAATATATTCAGACATATATAAAACCATTACGGGTTAATTTACATTGATAATATACTAAAATATGATATATAAAGTGTTATATGTTATATGTATGTTTGTCATGATATCAATAGTACAGGATATTCTAATTCATAAAGGATTAGAGCATATATATAATATTCAAATGATACTACATAAATATGAGTTTGAATGAAGCACCTATCTACAGCATAGCCACTTTTATGAACACAGTGAGCTCTCCGCCGAAAGTTTAGTACACAAACGACCGCAGCCGTGACGGCCGTGAGTGCCGTTATCATACGCGCGACCAATTTAACACTTCCGAAACATTTATTAAAAAATCGAATAGCAATATTTTAATAGTGACAGTGCGTTTTATTAATATACATATAAAATATTTATTTGTAATATTCAATAAAAAATATTGCTTATGTGTCGCTTTGTAAACAGTGCTTTAAGTGTCAGCTGAGCTTTGTTAAAGCTTGCCTTGCAGTGTTTTCATAAACATTGAAGAGCGATTTTACATTGATTTAGTCGCTTAAAGGTTAGTATATTTTCAATTGCACAGAGTCTAATATCCTCTGGCATTAATTTTGTAGTTTACTGTTTTTGTGCTTGTCGAGTATATTACTGTGGACAATGTCCATTGAATTTGTAAGTTCACGATTTTGAACATTACAAATCAAAACACGTAACGTCAAATTGCAGTGTGATGCACGTCGAGCTCATTGCATACTTTAATTAACAGTAAGCAAGGATTCAATTAGAATGTAATTTAAATTAACTACGTGCTATAAAACAACTAGTTATTTTATTATTATTATTGCGCGATTATACTCTTATTAATATAACCATATTAAGGGTAAGTTCACAGGGTTCAAAGTACCTATGATTTTGTACGAAATCTAGCCCCTTTCTAGGGGTTTGTTATAGCAACTCACCCTTATGTGGTGATGAAAAGGGATGTAAAAGTGAAACCTAATAATTTTGGTTCTCAGTTCTATTTATTATGGAAATTCAAATAAACAAACAATTAAATCCGAAAAACAAAAGAAAAAATGAAATAAAATAATAATAATATTCCTGATTTAAAAATATGAATTAATTAATAGGTTCGGTATACGAATTATCTCTAATATCGTAAATAATGCCTTGTATATACAGCGTGTAGCCAAGTAGCAAACAATCTGTATAATGGCGGTTCTGAGACACCGTGTATATTAGAACAAGGACATAATACCCGAATCGAATTTATTTTTAAGAAAGTTTGTTATACAACTTTAACATGAGTCATTCTAATATGTAACAATTGTTTTAAGTAGAAATAATACCTACTTCATAAACACATGCCTAATAATGTTAGTAGGACGAAGCTCATAAAAGCAGCGGTGGTATAGAAAACATACTAGACAAAAGTGTATTTTAATGATTTATTAATAAAACATAAGTGTACACTCACATGGGTGTCTGTAATTAAACCGGCGACGACGACGACGCCAAGTTGAAGTATAAATAGAGTCACTTATTTCATATCAAGCTCAGTGCGACGGCCTCGGGCTCCTGAATCCTTCATTATGACATGTTATTTCATAATTTATTTAATAAACAAAAATAAATTCATTTCATATATTATTAACTAAATAATTATTGATTTCAATTTTATTATTAGTTTTTTTCTAACTTGTTTCCAATACTATTGTAAAGGCTGAAATTGAAACCATATCTCTAGGGGGTAAGACAGCTGTCGTGCACTGCGATCATTCTAAAATACACCTACAGTCATTGAGATATAGTTTATTATTCTTAGTTGCTCAGTAAATTTTCGTCTACCGAGGTCGTCTCGAAATTTAGATGCTTGTACGGAAAAATAAAATTTTCATGAAGTAGTTCCCACCATCCCGGCTCTTAAAAGTGTACCCATAGTTACGAACAACTTCTGGTTCTTACACAAAACCGCTATAAATTATACACATAAACCTTCTTAATGAATTAATAGGTATAGCTATAGTCGCGGCGAGCAACTATAGTTAGTACATGAAGTTAGGGAAAGAAATCGATTTTTCAATTTTCATAAATATTTTTGTTCAACCCGAGACCTCTGACGTCACAAAATAGAAACAATAGAACGAGAAAGTACTTGTAATCAAATATGATCCTTATACGTAAGAATTCAGGGTCTTGCAATAACAGTTATCATAAAAGACTATTCGTTATTATCACTTTAGTTATAAAATCATAAATGCATTCACAAAGGTCATAACTTGCAATTAGCGATAGAACTCTCTCTCTTCATGCTATTAAACAAATAGATAACAAAATTACTTAAAATAATAATATACTTATGACATTATTATCTAATGGGGTAGATAGAATGTTTATATTTTGTATTATAATTTGTAACGATGGGAATTGGAACAAATATAATATTTTTATAATACAATACAAATATTGCTTCGGTCGTGAAATAATGTCGGAAGTTTTAGTTTCACTGAATTATTATCTAAAAGAAAAAAATAAAGCGCTGAAAAAATACATACACATAGAACAACTACATTTCTACCATTTAAAAGTTATACATCTTACCTATTTTTTTACTATTTTAATGCCATATATCTGCCGATGGGTTCGGCAACGCCTTTTTAGAATATTCATTTTTGCGTATAATATTTTAGAATAATTAGTAATGTTATACGTATTTTTAAATATACATACTTATTTAGCAAACAATTTGTCTGTCAATCACAAACGTTCCACAATTACCCAATTAAACGAAATAAAGGGTTTTCCCTATCGTCAAACAAATAGAACTGAATGGGACATTATTCCGTCTGGCGCACTTCATTTCGTATTTTTCCCATCCTTCCCTATTTCCTTATACTTATCTATGTAGGTATATACAGATAGCTTTTGTGTGCCCCATTTTATGCATTCCAGAGGAACCCTCATTCGTTTCGGGGAGAGTAGAATTCCAGTCCGAGGGCGAAATCCGGGCACGTTCTTGAAATGAAACTACTATGCTCTATCAAATTCAAATTGATAAAATATATTACTCACACTAGTTTTTTATGTTATTTCTATCTTTAAAAGTATAATTGAATGAAATGTTTCTCTGAATGCACTCATATTGTTCTAGTTTTTATTATGTTAGATAGTGTCAATACATTATTAAGTACTTTGGTATTTGTATTAATAAACAGGACATAAGTATTCTTATCATCGGTGCATTGCATTTAAAATAATATTTATTTTAGATATTAATTTTAAAACAGTGGTGCAATGTAAATAACATAATCTTAATCTTGTTGCAGAAATCACTTAAATATCTTGTGTATACAAGAATATTATAAGAATCCAGCAAACAAGCCCGCACCGCCCACGTTGTATGATAACACATCCGCAGAGAAATTTATCTGGCACATGGTGAGCAGGAAGCATGTCGATAAAGTGCCTTGCGTCGCTGCAGACCCAAGTGCAGTAGAAGACACGGCTTCTATACCCAAACACTACCATGATCAGCTGACACTGCATCAGACAAAACATTACAATTTTCGTAACAAATCCCAAACGAACCGAGTCAACGACCGCGTCAGCAAATCACAAGATGCAGCATTCCCACAAACGAAACCAATTTAAATTCTGAACCCGCACATAGCATACCAAACATGGAAGTCCACTTTCCCAATATGGTATTCGCTACCCGAGATACTCTAAAAGAAATAGATCATCCTCGGGATATTGAGGAACATCATGATCTGCGTTATTTAGAAACTAAGAAAGATATTGTAGAAAATATAGCCCATTCCAATGATAATTTAGACGAACTGAACGACTCGACTGAATATAAACGTATTAGGCTACCTACTAAGAATAAATTAACAGACGAATGTGCAAAAGTATTTGATAAAAGAAGAGAACATGATAGCAACAAATTAGGCTCATACAATAAAGAGTCACCAAGAGGGAGGGTGACCAACGTATATGGTACGGGAAGGAAGACCGCCGATTGTAATTGTAAAAACAAGTGGGTTGTTAAGGAATGGGCGGAAGCGACTAGGAGGACAATAAGAACACGATTGCACGTGCTGGCTGCGGTAGGCCTTTGCTTGTCGATGTTAGCCACGTGTGCAGCAGCGCCGGCACCACTACGGTCAAAGCGTTCAACAGTAATCACGAACAAATCTGTGGTAAGTACTATATAAACTTCACTAATTAGGAAACTTTCGTAATTAAGTTAATAAAGACCTCAATATTGTAAAGTTCAGTATTTTTAGTGCCGCATTTTCTCTAAAATGTAAGCAAATATGAATAATTTATGCGTAGATGAGTCTTCGCACCCGGTTGTTCCTTCATGCATAATAAGTGTCTGCCGAGGGCTGGTCTCGACGACTTGTGAACTTTTGTCTCGTCTGACGTTCGCCGGAAGTTGGCTACTTAGCTTACAATATCGTCTGCCTTATCTTGGTGTTAAGGATCAGAATGATTTACTGCACAATGTTGAGGGTATTTCCTTCGTCGTGGAGGTTATCTTTATATTGTCGTTCGTTATAATGACTTATATTATGATTGATGGATTGCTCTGTTTTAATGAAACCGTTCATTGCACTTTCTTTTGTTTCTTATTCTCGTAATTATAATATAATAATTGTAAGCTGTATTATTTTATATATTGGAACTAAAAGAGATAAAATCATACTTAAATGATAAATAATAATTTATATAATTGTTTTTAGTTCATAACAGTTAACTTGTGCTGTGTAAATGATAATGACATTAACAATATCGAAGTAATAACATCACCAAGATGTGGTGACAAATGTTCAGCTAAATTGACTAAACATACTTGTATATCTAAATGTATCAAGGTTACTATGACTTATATTCTTAAACACATCAAATATTAAGTAATTACGAACTAAAAATTCAGAACAGTATACAAAAAATTACGCGCCATTTATTTTGGTTATTTTAATTTCACCGTGACTGCAAAGCTATCGATATCTTTTAAATTAATTCATGTCTTTGAATACTTTAGACACCATTAAAAATATAGAATGAAATATTCTGATATAATAAACACATCTAAGCAGACTCGTACCTACGTGACTGGTGCCACTAAGTGTAAACAGCAAGCAGGCGTAAAAGATGAATAAAACGACCAACACGTGACTGCAAACAGTGGGCCGGAGAAGTATTTCCATTAAGTATAAGTAATGTAGGGATAAAAAGTTAGCGTGTCGTATTAGATTACTGCCGGTGACAGTCAGACGGACGGACGGTCTACGGAGATTAATGGGCTAAGTGACGAGTAGGAGGCGATCTCAAGCCGACTACACATCTTAAGGCCATTTATTTTGTAAGATCATTCTGCTTCTTAAAATCTGACAAATTAGGTAAATGAAACATGAACATGTTTAATTATCGGGTATTTTGGATATTTAGTCTATTATAGACGGAGAATACATTGAAAATAAACTTATTCACGAACATGTTTTTAAACTATTTACTAACTTTGGTAATTATTTTTATTAATTTAAAGTGACGTTTTGAATGTTTTACAGCTATTGCTAGTCTTGGCGCAATCACAAAGATTGGCTTAATAAGTAAATTAAGCCGCATAAAGTGTTTCATACTAGTTCACATATACTCAATGGGATAAAATTCTTATCAGAATTACAGCTGTAGACTAACTTGTGTCTTGAGGTATGATTTATATAAATATTTGATGGTGTATGTGTAGACGTGGCTTGATCTTAAATGCGTTTTTAGGATACGTAATATATTGATAAAACTGAAATCGTATAGATAATTTTTTTGTCCGATGATATTACATAAATTTAGTTCATAGTAGATAATCATGATAGCTACACTTAATTTAGTGCGCATTTGATATAAATGTGAAGTCTATGTTATTAATACAAATATTATAAAATAATATTGAAACGTTTAAAACATCTGCATGTAATTGTTTTTAATAGGTAACTTAAACAAAATTCTTAGTAAGAATATTGTTCTTTGTGTACATGGTCACGTTTTGACTTCATTTCATATTACAATATAGAAAGATGTTTAGTAATAACTGTCGACTTGAATAGCAGACTTTTTGAAACGTATTTAAAACTTATAAACACATTGTGCGATAAATATAATATATGTGGTTACTTTTGTAGCATTTTTTGGTATGTATATAAATTCGAAGAGTGGTGTTCTGATTTAATTACAATATAAACACGGCATGACCGCAGTAGTTACGAGTTTCCTGCGCGGGCGCAAACTGGGCCGAGTTTGCAGGATCTTACGTAACTGATAACTGGTTCTATTTTCACTTAAAATAATAACTCTTTAACAATTTACCTGAATCTCGTAATGGAGTAACTATAAATGAGTAATTTGTTTATGTTTTAATTTAAGTATTTAATTTAAAAACAAATGCTTGCTACTAACTTAAATACCGGATGTCACATCTAACCATAGGTTCACATGCAACGTATGTTGATGTACTGGTTCGATACACGTGCCTGGGGGGCTACTCAGGCATATCCGAAGTTTCGTGATACGGCCATCACTTCTATAGTTTATGTGAATTTTGACACATAAGCCCGTAAGTCCTGTCAAATGTCCATAAAATAAGCATTGTGTGGCCTATTCCTCGTGACGTCGCTGTCAAATCGTCAATGATTACGTGTTCCTGAGTAGGAAACGTCCATATTTTCGTCCGTAGTGCGCCTGAGTAGCCCCCTGGAGTCTCATAGCCACACGCGTCTAGACACTTGCGAACTAATTTTGATTACCAATTTAATTTATAGCAAGGATTTAGGACTAGAAATTACCTCAAGTTGTTATAGGTTATTCGCGAGCATTATTAATTAATTTAGGCTTATTTATTTCAATGTCTCGAACCCTTTACGGTCTCGCTACGACTACGATGGCTGTGGGCTGTGCGTATGCCCTCTAAACTAATTATAAAAATATTATTGTTATTATAACTTTTATTGAATAAATGTTTTATAGAGCTAAAAAAGATTTTCCTTATAATCATTACCCATTTTTGAATTCAGCTACTAGCTAGTGTTTATTTTCTGATTATTTGATGCAATTTACGTTGCAATCTTAGGTCTTATACAATGGAGATAAAATAGTTTATGATAAGAGCTAAACTGTGTCATGTCATCAAAAAAATGTAACTCATTAATCTCTTGCGCACATTAAAAACACGCAAAAATATTGTTGCTTGCTTCTGACTTTTATAAAATATTGTAGTTTTACAAAGATATGTAAAATGATTAAACACTTGTCTCAATAAGAGGTGTGCATATGTATGTAATATACTATAAAGCAGTAATATTTATATCAGAAGAAAACGTCTACTGAATTTATTGGGTCTCTGTTAAACCATCTTCTTTATAAAATATCTTTAGAAGTAATTGAATGCTTTAAAAAGAAGTTTATTTTAAATATGCTTAAAGATAAGATAACATTTTGATTGATTTTCTTTTGTTTTATGTTTATTGACGTTTTTTTAGAATAACATAAATCATTGTCTATACTTCGTTCTGAGGACCAATCAGTAATGTCGCACCGTAGACTCGGATCGAAATATTTATATCCGGGTTTGTCTGCTTTATGTTTGTGTTGACTCGATGTGATAAACAGATAGTAGTACTCTTAGAATGATAGTACACATACTAGTAGTGAAATGTGGAATTAATCTGAAGGGGAACTAATACATAAAGAACCAAACATTTATAAATTTAAAATAGGAATACTATTCAAACATCTGTTGTCTCTGTCGCACACATTTGTTGTCGTTGTCACTGTTTGCAGTTACATACGTACGTAGAGAAAGAATATAGGCAATCCACTCGATTGCAGATAAAATATAATATGTATTTTGAAAAAGGAACTGATACCAGTCAGGTTGTAATGATTCTTCGTCATTAATTAAAAAAAGTTTATAAAAAATCTGGCAATTAGCTTTAATGGCAGAAACATTAGCCATTGACGTGAAATATAAATTTAAAAATATATTTTAAAGAATGGCAGTTATTTTAGAAGTACGATTGTTTAGAACATATTGAAATTTAATTTTCGTTTCTATAACATTGCAAACTGTCTATTGCTGGTTTTTGTAATTGAACTTAGATATGTATGTAATGAAAACAGTTAATGTACTACAAAATACGTCACAATTTTTTGTGTGAAATATACATGAAGTCATTACACCGTCACTCAGTTCATTTAAGGTTAGATAGATAATATTTTTATAATCATTATGCAAACATTTACATTGAAATAATAATAATAAAAACAATGTAAAGTTAAAATTTTAATTCATATTATTATTTAGAAAGTTTAAAAACAACAAAACAGACCGCCCAACGTGGGGCTCGAACCCACGACCCTGAGATTAAGAGTCTCATGCTCTACCGACTGAGCTAGCCGGGCTTGCGGAAACAGGAGCGAATTGCCTGGATAGTTTCCCAAATTCGTTGTTCTTTTGTTTTCTTTAAACAATTCTTTTAAAATCATAATTATATACTTATATGTATTTTATAATTGTTCATACTTAGGTAAATTATTTAAACATCAAAATTTGTCTGAGAGATGATATATAATTTTTTTTCTTAGATTATCTTTTTAAATTAGGGATTAAGAGCTTTCAATGTAAGGAGATTAAAGTCATATAATAAGAGACATCCTGTGGTGGGGTCATCGTCATTGACCTAAATATGAATGATTATTACTATCTCACTGCGAATCGTGAAACAGACTGCGAGCTCTTGATTAGCTCCATTTAACCCTATTTGTGGGTAATATCTATGCGCTATACATAATAGTCTATATACATAGTTATAAATGTGCAGTTTGAGATTAAGAATTTTCAGTGTTCACAAATAGTGCTCCACCTTGTGCTGATGGGAATCGAATAAGCATTCGAAATAAATTATTTTTTGTTTCAGGGACTTGTGAGTTTTTCTTGAAATTAAAGACCAACCTTTTAATATAAATTTTAGAGAGTTTTGTACGCGTTGTCAATTGTAGAGGTATATATATTCAGATCAATTGATGATTTTTTTATTTTGATGTTTTAACTGGTGTTGTTATATTCACAAAAATAATAATAATGTGTAAACGGCAGTTAGGTCCTATATTTTGTATATTAATTAATGGTTTTTTTTTACATTAACATTATGTTCAATAGTCATTTAAACCATTATCAGAAATTAAGTTATAGTCGTCTTGAGAATAGGAAACCATCTAAATTAACAAGGCACATTTCCCTCGGTTACTTTGAAGCTGATCTCGAAATGCGAACAGGTCACTTCACGGTGTTAAGAAAAGTCGTTTAAATTTTAAATAATACAATTCACACTTAAAATATATTTTGGAGGAAAACTATTATTTGTTGCACTTCAGAGAATTCAATGTTTTATGTCAAAAGATTAAATTTATTTTCCTGTATTTTATCTGAATGCAATTAAATATTAAGTAATACATTTATGATGTTTGAGGTATATGAATTCTAAATTTGAAATTTTGATTTAAATATTGCAAGCAAATTCAGCTGAGTAGCAATGCAGCGGCGTTGACCGCACCGACATGCGCTCACCGGAAACGGTTTCGCGGTTTAAAAATAAAACATCAGAACGAGACTGTCCGACTGAAATTAACACTCTAATACGAAAACACCAATTTACTAAATTAAAAATACTACAAAGAGAATTAATATTGATATCTAATTGTTTCTAAATTTATAAAAATATTATAGGTATATCAAACTTTAATATAACTTAATTGACATAAATCTATTTTGAAATTATTTTCAATAAATCAATTTAAAAAACTTACTAACAATTTTGAATGTTTTAGACAAAACTGTTTTTATTTTAATAAAAATTATGCTTCGGCTTCCCTTTGCTTACTCCTACCTTCGCTAATTAAGTAGGTAGGCACTTCTTTCCCTATCTATACTTCTTTCATATATGTTCTATAATTTGGTCTAATGTAACACAACACAATACATAAATATACGATAACCTTCAAGTCTTTCAACTTTCTATCCATAAGTTAAAGGATTTTTTATAGTGGTCTGGCATGTGACTGCCCTCATCAGGAGTTAGAGTGAAATATTAGTCACTTTCGCTGTGTTAGGTCGGCTTGATGAAATAAGGTTATGCAATTTAATGTATATATGAATGAGTTTCAATCAGGAATAGAGCCCATGATCTCTGCGTAGACCCATTTAAAATAAAATAGAATTATCAGTTGCAAATGATAGTGCACAGTCTATGTCGGTTAGAATAATGAAAATAGGTCATTTTTTAAATACAAGTGTCAATGTACGTACTTATCTATTATTATACGTTTAGTGCAATTATTTATCTTTATAACAATAATTTGGAATTTTATGATATTGCTAATCGTTCATACTTGAATCGGAACGTAACTTGACGAATTATTGCTCGTGTTCTAGTCTTCTATCTGCCTGTCACGTGCACATCACGCAACAAACGCGCATATGTGGTTAAGTAGTATTTTTCAATGTTCCTAATACAAGTCTGCCTTTACAACGGTAAAATGTGTTTAAAAGTTATAAAAAGCTTTAATTTGTATTCATAATAGACATTTGATTCGGTCTTGATGGCTCCGTAACTCCAGCTCCGGATGATATTCGGACCTTAGTTCCGGCCACTGACTTGCTTGACTCACCTCAGTTCCGTTTTTATTCACTGTCCCTTTCATTTAAACGTATTTTTATATACATGTCTCTGTCTCCTTTATTCAATTGTTTTCAAACTTTTAAATCGTGATTTGAGTTAAAACTCCTAATTTGTATATAATTTATATTTTTAGCTTTCTGACCTACTCGTAGTTTTTTTTTACATATTAAATGAGTTTTAATAAGCATGTACCTACTAAAAAAAAGATTGTTATAGTAGGTATATATTTTGACGGACAAACTAGCAAGTAGTGTCTATTATTCTACAGATAAAATATATGAAAATAATTTTATTAAATTAATTTAAAAGACTTTATGCGGTTTAATACTGCGTTTATTTTGATTAATTTAATCCGATGTTATGAAAACTTTGCAACTAAATTGGCAGCTACGATCAAAATAAACGCCATGTAAACGCTTGCAAATAATCTCAAACATCACTACCATTATGTTATTTATTCAAATGTTAATAAATATATCAGAATTAGGGCGTTTTTTCATTTTGCAAGTTGCTGTTAGTAAGGCAACAAAGGTTACTTACTACTGGGCTGTGAATACAAAGTATACGTAATGAGGTATTTATTGAATGTATATTTTAATCTTTATTACACACAACATTAACGTCAAATTTGCTTGTCATAGAAAGGTTTTTTGTTTTCGCTTGGCGTGATATTAGTGTATAGAATAAAAATCCTTAGAAAAATTGCTTTCTACTAATTTGACTTCAAAGGACATCTAGATAACTGTAACAAACTGGTCGCGTGTATATTTGGTTTAAAAATTTGCTTATGTTAATTAGATTGCAAAAATTTACACTTTTTAAAAAGGTGCAATTTCTCGATAGAACGTAATTATGACTAATTCTGAGAAAAAAGTATTTGTAAATAAATATGTATATTTCGAGGGCAGTTAGAAATTATAGACGTCGAACAAATTCTTATTCTTATAGTAGTTGTTATTATTATGACATATCAGCATTATAAAAGTATAATTTGTCAGTCCGTACGAACTACGAATGTTTCCTACTCAGGAACACTAATGATTCACGAAATTACAGCTTTGACAGCGACTTCACGACGGATAGGCTACTCAGGGTTTATTTCACGGACTTTTAACAGGAGTTTTTATGGGCTTATATGTCAAAATTCACGTAAGCTACAGAAGTGACGGCCGTATCACGAAACTTCGGTTATGCCTGAGTAGCCCCTCTGTCCCGGGTTCGATTCTCGAAACAAATATTTATTGGTGTATTTATAAATTTAAAAAGAAAACGTTTGTTATGGGTATTAGTATTATACTATATAATATTTCTAATTCTAGGACTATGAATATATACTCAATAAGTTAGTCATTAAATTAGTGCACATTTGAATTCGATAATAACCGCATCAATTTAAGGTCAGATCACATATGCGCGTGACATGCGTGACGTATTTGATACTTTCAATTAATATCGATTACGCACGATACACATCTGTTTCGCCGTCAATTATCATATGTTCAATTGTATCCTTCTAAATTAATTAATCCCAAAAAAACAGTTGAACTCTACACACATGTAGTAAGTCCTCGGTCGACAAATATTTCTACGAGCGGTCTCATAAATCTCTCACGTTAATATATGTCAACGAAAACCACGGTAACTTCATTTCGAGTTGGAATTTTAATGGTTACTGATTAGACTACATCCACCTTTACTATGCGTTATGTACGCTTGTCATGTAGTTCAGCATCAGTTGTGATACAAATGACATGTTGGTGAATGTGAACTTTTGTACTGGACCTGAGTGGCCATAGCGAAAATTTTTACTCAACAATCAAGTAAAAAGTAGAACACAACATTTTGCCAAGTGCACGTAATGTTGTTCTGCTCTTGGCCATGCACCCATAAAAGTGCATGTTACATTTTTCTTATAAGTCAGGTTTCCATAATTTTCTTGCAGTTATTGTGCACTCAACATTAATGTCACTGTGCCTTTAAACGACATTTCTTTTTATAAGAAATACTTAATAATTTATTCGTTCTGATTTGCAAATATAGCTAAAACTGAATGTATATCAAAACTTTCAACTTGATTATTACCAACTTGTTAAACAAAATAAACAAGTCGTGATGTGCCGAGAATGATTCTGTAAACTACACTGAAGTGAATAAACTCATAAATCAATAGTAATATTGACTAATATTGGGCAATTGATACTTCCAATGCGTTTCCATAAATATCCCACCACAACTGCATGAACATGATGCAGTACATAAGTTATAATAGAGCGCGCATCGTTCGGCGCGTGCTTCTATTCTGAGTTCAGTGAAGGGGAGCGCCGGGGCTACCTGCTCCAACTATAAATAATGTATCAGACAGGCGCGGGCGCAGAACTTTCGCTTGCGCTAGGGCGTGACCTCTATCGCTATCAGCTGATTTTATCACAATCACATACGGGTGCTTCGTATCTTTTAACACTGAACATTATTAAATATTAACATTGTTTTTAATTAATTAGATGTCGACCGTGTCCCGAGTTCTTTGTTTTGTTAATTAATTTAATCACCGACGATGCTGGTCACTTTTGTAAAACATCAAAGCTTTTTCGTTTAATTAAAATTCGTCTGACTAACATTTGATATTTCAAATTAAAACTGTACAAATGTTATTATTAATTTCAAAATAAGATAACAAAGACATATTAATTTACATTTGTCTGTATTAAGCAAAATATACAAAACAAACTTCCAACAGCAATCGTTATGCGATACCCCATTTTTTATTATCCACAGTTTGTAGAGCATATCAAAAAAGCCGTATTTGTTAAAGGTCTCGAATGCGGACCTCGCTGAGTTATATAAATAGCACTTGCCTTCGAGGGTTGTAAAAACGCCCTCGTCTAATATATCAAGATATCGAATTCCACACGCTCCTCGACATATTTCCTTGTAATGTAAAACATGGGACATTAACTGTAACTGTGCACAGATTTTTAATGTCGATTATCTTTGTGACAAATGTCTCTGTAATTTGTTTCAAATAAATTTATTAATGCTTGTCAGTAAGTGCTTCGCCAATATAATTTAGATATAATAATATGTATTTCAAACTTAATGTGCATGTCGTAAAACAAAAGAATGGTCATAACATATAAAACATATAAAATTGAAGCAATACCTAGTAATATAAATTCAATCAAAAGCGATTGCATTGGAATTGACAATGTTTGCTTGTTAGTTGTTACTTTGAACTAATTTCTTTGTTCACTTGATTTAATCTAATTTGTTTCGAATCCCAATTGAGCTCAACAAATTTGTTTGGATTCGTACTCAACAAATATGCAATCAAGTTTTTAAAAATTTACTCTTGATTGTCAGTTTATTTAGTACACTCCTGAATAAAAAAATCGTTGATTAACCTTATTAAATACATTAATTTTTACTTTAAAACTAAGAGCTTGTTGCAAAATAATATTCTATTCATTTCTCTGAATCATATACCTGATAGTTATCACTAAATACATATGCATAAAGTTCCCAATGTTTCACCACGGCCCTACTCCTCGATTCAAACAGTTTAATAATAATAATAAATATATTTTTTAAATTATGAATCCACAAATGGGATGAGTGTAGGGCGCATTGTATGCACATTCTATGACAGGAAGCATGTATCGATTGGTAGGGTCATCGCCCCGGGAACTGACCTTTGAACGGCGTCCTCAGCTGATGAAGTGATTATTATACGAATATTTTTTCTTACTATATCAAATTTATAGTAATGTAAAAAAATATTAAAACATTTAATTTATCTCACGTGTTAAATATAATTTAGTAAAGAAAATTGCCAATAACAATTTAATATAGGCATATAAAAAGCAACAAAATTTGATGGGTTATTATTATCTGAAGACTTCCAAGACATTACGTATTAATATTATTCGAAAACAACGTCTGAATCAATGCTTAAAATTCGCTGATGCAGAAAATGAGCTTTTATACGTAACTTTGTCGTTCACAGTTCGGTTTTGCCTCATTTCCCCCCATGTCGATGGCCCGGCACACCCGTTCCCACTGAATATTCGCAAAAGGGGACATTTTCGTTTTAAACTTCATTCTCTACAATAACAGCTTGAATGACATAATAGATGAAAGTTGAATTTCAAATTTCACGCGTTGACGACTACGAAAGGGCTCACAGATCGCTAACTTCACGACGGTTGCTTTTTACAAAGAATTTACGAGTTATATGAAACTGTTAATCATTTGTTTCACATTTGGAAGTACATAGTTCAAATTTTAGCAATCGAATCACAAGACCCATACCACATGTAATTGTTCTGTGTCGTTAGAGCTTAATTAAAGTATTTTAGAAAAAATAAATTGTATATCGGTGCATAGAAACATTAAAAAGGAATTTTTAATAGACATAGTTTAAAGTAATCTGTAAAATGGAGGAGTGTGATGTTATTTTAACCGATATTTGTGGCACAGGTCTTTGACTCAAGCACTCTGCGGTTCGAAGTGTGTAGGAAGATATTTATGTGAAAAGATACACCGATACAATTTTATACCATTCGTAGCTGTGTAAAAATAGATATTCTTTATTACCTGTGAGGAATTTTGCAATTCTACTATACATCGGAAGCTTAGTGATTTTATTTTGTCATGTGTAGGGTTTAAGTACTAAGCGAAAAATACATTGAAGCGTTTCGTTACAACAGATCACACGCGTGACGTGTAGCTTAACTATGATAGTAAGTTCCGAAACAGTGATAATGCAGATTACGCTGTCTGTGTCATTTGTATGCAATTTTTTAGTACATAAATTTGTTTAATTGATTTTAAAGCCGCGTTTATTTTAATTCGAAATTTTCAACACTTTTCAGGTTAGCTTGTTCAAATTTTGACAATACAATTACAGTCTATATATGATTCATGTTTGATATTTTCCAACTACATTTTCTATTGAATTTAATTACAATGATTACAAATAACTTCAATTTTTAGAAACAAAAATTGGTCTATGGTCTTGTAAAACCTTGTATATAACAAAATTCTTTGATTATATATTAACTAAATATATGTTATTAAGTATACACAAACAATGTATTTAAAAAATTATCGAAGCAAATAATATTATTATTTGTGTGATACACGTGAAAACAGTTTATTAAGAGGTAATTTCGTTTCTGTTTATTTGCTCAGTATACCGGACACGCGCCCTTTATGATGGCATGGCGCCGTGATCACATCAATCCAATTCATTTCACAGTATTAAACATTACACATATGTTTTCCTTTCAACAACCTCTGCAAATATTTATTGAGATGTATCGTTTATTTGTTTATTTATTTTAAATATTAATTCGACTTGTAAAAGCTATAAAGAAACACTGTCGATACTTTTTTTTACAATAGATGTTTTTAGAAAGACTATTATCAAGTTCGTAACGTTGAAAGTATAAGAATCGTAAATATAAGTTTCTTCAATGTTACCTATTATTTTATTGCCCATAGTTTTATGTGAATATCGCGTGTGGTTTTCCTTTTGCAATTTTTAAAGCAAATTATCGATAACTTTTTAATAACGTTTTTTTTTGCGTCTTCCTCTGGATTTCACATATGTATTTTACGACTCATATTATGGCGCCAGGCGTTTTGAGTTAATATTTAAGAATTGTGGTTTATTTCGGTCCTAAAATAGCTGGTGAAATTAAAGAAAGTTGACTATACATACATATGTTCCAAAAATTCTTTCTTATCTAAACGACGTTCAAAAATATATATGATCGTAAAACTCACTCATAATCGTGTTGCCTATAAAGCATAATATAAATACTTCAGATATACAATATTGCTTTGATGAATGTATTAAACGAAGTTGTTTTATTCAGGCAAATAAAAATGATTGACTCAAATGTCTTTTTGTTTTCGTCTGTCTCATCATATACGAGTGTATCATGTAGGTATTTGTTATTACGAGTACAATCATATTTTTATTAAATTGTATTAATAAATGTGACGTAGCTTTACAATGTATGAAATAAGTCTAGTTTGTTATTCATGTATGGATTACAATTTTTTTTAAATATTAAACATAAACTATTAATTTATATGTAAATTTCTTGTATCAAAGGCCTGTTCACATGCTGAACTAAAATGTTTCATGCAATAACACTTTTATGTAATAGTGGTATAAAATAATAATCACTGACTAATATAAATGTGAATGTGAGTTTGTTTGTTACGTTTTCACGCTACAACTACTTAACCGATCATCATGAAACTTTGTACACATTTTTTTGGAGGTTCTAGAAGTAACATAGGATACTTTTTATAAAAAAATAAATATTTTTACTATAGTTGTTGGCAATCACAACCTCCTTTTGTTTTTTATATATTATATTAAGTTTTATAAAAAATACGACTGTCAATGTCAAGCAGTCCTAATAAAAACTGAAAAGCGAAATTTTAAATCGTCACTGATGTTGGAATAAAAAACATATGTAATTTTAATAAAAATTACCAACAATAATCTCGACAAATTAGCATACGAGTACGTGATTCTTTCTTTTGTTTATGCTTAAAAGTGAAAAGTGCCAGTCATTTTAATAAATCCGATAAAAGTTGTAAATTTAAATGCACCACTTCGAGTTCATTAATATTCTGTCAAATTTAATTTGCCGTGTCAACAAATACCGTCATTAATAACAATGTACATTTCTTTGTGAAGTGACGTTTCATTACGATGCATTTTTCAGTGAAGACATTTAAACAAAGAATCTGTTTGAACAAAACTCTAAACTATTTAATACACAAATTAGATATGTTAGCTATTTATATCTGATATATGCTCTGACCCTGATCCCCAAATTGGGATACCGAAATACTATCAGGGCAAGGACGACACATGTATAGATTTATAGCTCCGAGATTCAAAACACATATATTATTTTTATATAGGACCATATTTTTGAATATTAAACTAATAAATGAATAATTAGAAATCGAACCCGGGACTCGTATTCTATAAATTGAAGTGAAAACAATACTATTTATTTTTTGTTAAATGTCTACAATCTTTCGTGTGTCGTGCGTAACGTTGGCGTAATAACATTTAAATTAAAGTTTCATAAAAAGCGTGGGCATAGTACATATTGCACATGTAGTAGTGGCTTATAAGGAACCAGTAAGGAATAACCATTTCTTCAGTGGTTTCAAAACTTCCAAGCTGTATTTACTGTAACCGACAACGAATCAATCAATACGTCTCAGTTTTTACTACAAGATTAAAGCATATGACAGAGGCATTTGTTTAAATATCACATATTTACTTATACACTTCAAAGTACGAAACAAACACAACCTTAAGTCTTGAAGTATAAGATTAAAATCAGTGTCAGTATTCGGTTTAAGTGTGACTAGAAATTTTTTAAAGTATTGAATTTGTGTTTTATTTTATGGGGTACTTTTATTCTCTGCATTCTATCGTATCCTTTCTACTTTTATAGGGGTAACTGTAAGGCGTCTTAAGTAAACGTATTATTTATTTAAGTTGCCACAAAATTACTAGTTGTATCGACCTTTTAGATTCTATTTGTAGCGGTTGTTAACTTTTAAAACAAATTGTTATATTTCAACTTTATTATGAATATAATCTACGTATTGAAGAAGAATTTTTTTGATTATGTTATGCAATTCAAGACATGTTTTTTTATATAACAATATAACCTAACGACAATCAGACATAAACTTGTGTTGTTCTATTTTGATTCTAAAATAGTTTTTGTATAATATATTATTTAGTTGGTAGCACATATATAAATTTAAAGGTGTTTGTGGTAACGAATTATTATATTATACTTCAAACAACATACTTGTATATTTTCCTATATAATTATTATCATACTTTGTGAATTAATATATCTATTAGTAGGAACTGACTTATAGCGTTTATTTTAATGAATTAAATACGATGTTTAGTAAAGATTCAGAGTGATTGTGGTATATAAATAGTTAAATACAGCAATTAAATCAAGTTTAGATATAATTTCAGACCTTCCCTAATCAGCCAATACTGCTGTATTAATTATGTGGTATTTTAAAGTTTGTTAATAATTGCACCGAGATTTTGTTATAAATATAATATTCAAATTAATTTATTTGCCATAAATATGGTTAGTAACATAGGTCTTAAAATAATGTTAGTAGTATCACATATTTTACGTAATATATAGGTATGGGATGCAAATAATTCATACAATTAAATTTTACTATATCAAATTAAATTTAAACTAACAAAATGTCACTCATAAATTCACCAATTGGATAGTAGGTATCGTTCATTAAAAATATGTTGAGATTCATTTTAAATATGTTTCAATCAATGTCTCTTATAACCCTAGGTAAATAGTTGAATATGTGTATTCTATAATATATATATAATATAAACATATAACGCTCTTTTGTAAGGATGTGTTAAAGAAATCTCGCAAATGTATACCTGAACGTTATCCCAATAGATCTCATCCTATACAAACAAATAATAATGTTGTTAATGTAAAGATCATATTCAATATCAGAGACACGTGCCGTAATGGCGCCGGTCGTCCTGTTGTGCTTAAACATTACCATTTAACCATTCTACTCACGAGAACAATATAGACCTTAAATGTATGACAAATAAGGTATGAATTAAATACACTATTACGTTTATGTATAACTAATGTGTTGTTGAATTAGGTACCTAATAATTAATCATGAAGGATGCAACTCAGACGCAGCAATAGGTGACGTGGCCGGACGACCATTTGATTGCCGATCATTGATCGAAACTAATCGGATAATTGTTTGTTAGAATTTGTACTGGAACCGCCTTTTAATCAATACATATGAGATATATATTACGGAAAGATATACATGTTATTGTTAATAATAAAAAATGATATTGCAACAGGTTGTCCGCAAATATGTTCTAATTTAAAATACTTAAGTACTGCGTTTGTTTAATTTATGCATTTGATATTTCGAAAGTTTTGCAGCCATTGTTGGTAAGTTCTGAGTAATAGCGAGCATGCCCGAACTGATTTATATCACTGTGTTATAATATATTTAAGCTATAATTTAATAACAAAAGTGGACACAACAATAACTAGTCAAAAAGATCTTTATTAATATGCGAGTATCGCTCGTAAACGGTTTTCAGGCTATTAAAAATAAAATTTATTGTTAGTAAATTTTTTATGAGTGATTTATATTTATTCGTGAGCATTGTAATTGCATTTCGTTGCCGAATTAAATTTTGACAGCTTTATTACTGAATATGATGGTTAAAATTAATAAACAGTAATGTCTATTATTATTATTATTTTCACGTATTATATTTACCACCAAATAATGTGGACAAAAGAATTTGAAAAAAAATTAAATTAGTGTAAAATAAATACGACGATTTTGTAACAAAGATAATTTAATTTAAGAGTAGGCGTTTAAGAAAGTTGAGTTTTTACTAAAAAAAAAAGCATTTGCGAAAGATTGCCTTTTTAAATATCTTGTAGTAATTTTAACTCCTACTCAGATGTATATCATTTTATAAATCAAGCACAACGACCAGTAAAAGTGATATTCCCACATGCATGCAATGCTCTACGTTATTTATTGCACCCACTATGCCGGACTGAGCTCTATTACCGTTTATCTACACTTGGCATTTTACATAAATGTTTTCAAATAATGAAAAACAATGTGTAATCCGTCTTAATTTTGTTGTTATTGTTTAATGATGTAAAAGTTAAGCAATAGGCATTCATTTATACAAAAGCCAATTGTCCGCAGATATTAATAGCATTCAACCATTGATATTTAAATTTTCAACATTTCAATTTCAATCAAATATAAATTGGCGGTTTTCATGTTTCGTATTATGAAGTGAAAATTGATATTTGGATATGTCAGATAGCTACCAATATTAACGCGTCGAATTTAAATAAGAAAGGGTTAACTTGACCATTAGCTAAAGCACTAAAGAAATCTTTAGGCAATAGTCAGACGCCTTCGTTATGCTAACTTAATGTGACGAATGTGGTGAGAGAACACCTCACTTATAATACCCGGCTACTTACAAAATGATCCCAAAATACAGCAAGCTCAGTTTACGTGTGTTACGCTTAAAAGTGGTGGTATTACCTGGAGACAGACTTAGTCCATCGTTCGTGTACCACGAGTATGTGTGACTAACATACATGTAGTGACCTAGTCGCTCTTGGGAATTAGCTCGGAAATACTCGGGTATAATAATAAGATTGTGTGTTGCCAACCCGGATAATGTACACACATTTCATCACACCGCATTTCTTTGTGGTAGACGAGCACTCAAATGTTGATCCACTTTAAAAAAGTATTCGAATTTTACATACAAATTTACTTTCAATTTTAAACAAAAAGTCAATACACGTTACTTTTGGAAATAGGTTTATTAATCTACACTTTTTAGAAGTTTTCCTTCTCGGCGGTGTCGGGTTTAGGTAAAATAAAGTCCAGTGCATAATTGTGCATTTGTTGGAAATAGTCACACGTTTACGACTTTACACAGAAAGATGCATCATCCATTCTAAAACTACGCAAATTTTCAACTCTTAACTAACGTGTAAAATATGCGGAACAAGAATCTTTTGTAATTTTGTTTTTCTATTTAAAATATTATCTACGCATTAATTTTGACTTTGTTTGAATGACAATGTTTTATATTAAGTTACATTTGTTAGAAAGGTTTATTTCTAACTATTCATTGTTAATCCAACATAAAAATCATGGTTCCGTTGAATAGTAAATGTAGCATGGGCTCGATTAAAAATCGTATTAATTTATTTTTATAGCTTACTAATGGTCCATCCAAATGATACATGTTATTTAATCTTTGGCTTTTTGTAAATATAATATCCTAATTCTATATATAATAATAATAATATAAATTCTATCATTTTCTTAAAGATCCCCAACTTTAGTGTAAGCAGCACGAAACCTTTTGAGCCAAAATCAGAGTATCAATTAAATGTTAATCCTTTTATTTTATCATTTGATGATTAATAATCTACATACGTAGTAACTAACAATGTTTTATGTTTAATACGACGCCCAAAGTTATAAAGTAAGTCACGCCTAAATTATACAGAAGAGTTGGCGCTCCGTTTAGACAAGTATTTCCATAATGGATGCCCCAACACGCGTCAGCTCGTATAAATTAATT
Source organism: Tineola bisselliella (assembly GCA_028551675.1). NCBI lineage: Eukaryota > Metazoa > Arthropoda > Insecta > Lepidoptera > Tineidae > Tineola > Tineola bisselliella. The sequence continues at coordinate 40,976 of JAPWLS010001918.1, read as the reverse complement.
AAGTCCTATTTACGCTGAGATTACTCCTTGTATCTGCCCCGTAAGGATTTTATAATTACTTGAAACTTATATGGCTTCTATATCCTTCTATTTATTTCATACATGTGTCAGTTATTTGTACGAATGCGGACAAGTAGAGTTTTATACCAGTTCATCATATTATCGAGCATATTCTTGTCCTTTTTGTATGAGATGTGAAGAGATGTAGAGAGAATGGATGTGATCAAGGCATAATTGGTATGTAGAGAAATAAAGTGCTAGCGTTCCATTGCGTCTCTGCCTATCCTGCGTGAACTGAGTTAGTTAATGATGAGAATATTTTAGTACAACGTAGCCTTACTAAATTTAATCAAATTTGTTCCTTCAAATGATTGAATAAGCGATATTAATGCATAGGTAATGATAATAAAATGAAATGTTGGCGCCACTCCGGCGACATGACTCACTTCGCCCTCATTATGATCCTGCAGGACTTCCTCGTATTTCGTATACCCATATGTCATCCTTTAAAAAACTTTTATAACTTTTCAATATGGTGTAACAAATGTTCAGTTTATAATTATTATTAGTTTTAAAAAGATGTAAGTGCATGTATTAAATTAAAGGAGTTGTGATAAGAAGAAATTTATTTTACGATTATTTCTAGTTTGTTTATTTATTCGCATTGACACGAATAAGAGATTTTTGTTATTAATTAATATTTTTGATGTGTTTTTCTTCTGAATTAAAATAAATAACTGAAATTACGTAAGAAATGTGTTATAACTACATATTCTGAAAGAATGTCTCTCGTTTAGTCAGAAATATTTTTTATATTAGTTATCTTTTCTCCAGAAGACCAATTTTTGTATTATTTGATATAACATCGTGATGTTATATTAGGGATTATAATACTTAGATCAAAATCTGCATTGTTTATAATCTAATTAAAACTATTGTAACACATGCCGAACAGATGTATCAGACAAATTTCGTTATCACATTAAAAAAAATTGGCACAAGACGAGGCCATTCATTCTCAAATACAAGTGTAATGTTTATGAAATGTTGATAGATGGTGCTTGAAAGTCGATATTTTATCTTTATTATTTAAGTGCTAATTTGTCAGGCTTAAGAATATTTTTGGTTGAAAAGAATTTTCTCTTAAAATGTTGCTTTTTTATATTAAATAAACATTGAGTTATTTATTTTATGTTCAGAGTTCACAACGGATTAATTATATAATAATTAGACAAAAAAAAGTATGCGATTTTCTCTGGACCTCGTTCACGATTACTATCAAACTAAAAGACGCCACATTAAACGCGATAATAAGCAAACTATAGACAAATATGATGTTAATGGTCAGGCCATATAGACGCATGTATATGTCAGTAGGACACTAACGCAAGAGTTATGTGACTTGGTCTCAACACAATTATACTGTCATCTTTAGATCAAAATGACATGGAACACACATTTCCCTAATTTTAACATTTTATGGCTTCAACTGTAGAGTGATGGTTTTAGTAATAGATGGCACAGACGCTCTTTTAATTTCATGTTCCATTAATTTTGATTGCTCGTAATTGTAACTTAATTTTATTGATACATTAATGTCATCCTTAATACAATTTAGTCGTTTTGGATTTGTTTAATTCATTCTTTGCTCGTATAAAAGGGTTATTTACTGAAATTGTTCAGGAAGTAACTATACGGAAGTATAGAATATACGTACCTACCTACATTTAAATTTCGTTGCATATTTTTTTATTTACTTTTTTATAAACAGTTTTGATCACATGTTTCACAAAAATATTGGATTTCATTTTAGAACTTAAAAAATGTTGGTTGCCATCTTTCAATCGGCCGTCACATCTTGGCAGCTTTTTTTAAATTTTATACGTTCACATCATTTAACTTTTTTTAAAGTTACACACTTATCGTTCTATGATGATATGATATGATATTTTTAAAAATATTTCATTCCAGTTTTAAAATAATTTAACCTAAACTAAACATTATATAATGTTTTCCTGTATTAATTATATCTTTAACAAATGTATTCATTTGTTTCATTCAGTAGAATCTCATGACAATACCTGTAAAATTTACTAAGATTCAGTATTGCTTTATACTGTCAAATTGATTGATGCTGTATAAATTAACAGTCACTTTTACAGGTTTAAGCAATATTGATCCTAAGTAAATTTGCAGGATATATTGGTAGAGAGATGCTCCTTATTTATCTCCTCCAATATCATCAAGATTCAAAAAATAATAGATTAATGAAATATTGTTGTTTGTTTAATAAACATTTTCGTGTCATAATTATCTTGTTTATTTTACTGATAAATTAAATTTTTGAACAGTGAACGGAATGGCATTGTCCTGTCACTCTCGCAGTCTATTAGTCCGAGCAATGTTTAATCATAAATTTTTCTTCATTAGACTCATACAGGGAATTAATTTAATAGAAATATTTTTCTTTGTTCTCATTATAAAAATATTAAATTAATTAGTCAAAAGTTGTAAATAATGCAACATGATTGATAACCTTTGTATTAAATTAGAATTTTAACATGAATATTATGAATCCTATAATAAATGTTCGTGGTTTCATTTGTTATTATAATAATATTTGTTTTGTTATTGCTCTTGAAGTTTTGGTTTTTGAAAATATTTAAACCACAAAGCATTTAGCACTTTGTTTAAATTATTTACAAATTCTATGTGGTATTCATTCTAGAACATCATTCAGTATTCTGAAACCACTGGTTTTATACGAGACTAATCAGGGTATTTTGATTATTATTGTTATGAATTCACGCTTATGTGTATTGGGGATAAGCAGACACTATAGCTTTTTTGTATGCAATTTTGAGCAATCTGTTCAAAAATATTAAATCTAGATACATAAAACATACGTCATTTATAAGTATGCATAATAAATAGCCAGTTGAAGATCGAGTCAATATCTTTCGCAGCACGTTTCATCATCAATTAGCGACGTAGCCGTTAGTGTAGTTCATTAGATCATTGTTAAAACGGAAACGTGTAGTCTCTGTGTTTTATGTACTTTCTTACGGTTACTCTCGTTACTACAATTAGGGTTTAATAGATTTACAATCTTCTAATTAAATCTATATATATAAAACTCAAAGGTGACTGACTGACATAGTGATCTATCAACGCACAGCCCAAACCACTGGACGGATCGGGCTGAAATTTGGCATGCAGGTAGATGTTATGACGTAGGCATCCGCTAAGAAAGGATTTCGATAAATTCCACCCCTAAGGGGATAAAATAGGGGATGAAAGTTTGTATAAATCTACTTAGATTTTCGACTGATTGAACTGAAATTAAAGGTTGGAGCTACTATAATGAAGACGTTTTTACACAAGCTAAACAAAAATAAAGCCGCAAAAACTATACCTAATTAATAATAATACTTCTTAACGGGAGCGAAGCCGCGGGCAACAGCTAGTAGGTAATAAAAAGGAAATCTTTTATAATATTATATTGCCTATAGACAACTTCTTCGTCCTACTATCATTTGCAGAAATTCAAAAATGTTACATAACACAATGCAGGGTTGTCCAAACAACGGCCCGCAGCTTCTTTAAATCTACAGTGTAAATTAATCAGAAAATAGTTTTGGATATAAATAGCTTGGGTAATATAATTCTTCCTCGAGATATATAATCAATATTTGATATGAAGTATTCATCTTTATTCTTGTATAAAGAAATGAATTGTTCTTTTGTAGTAAATTAAATTAGCCCGTGTAGGTATGTAGTTTGGACAGCCCTGATATAATGTATATATAACATTAAAATATTGTCACAAATATGTGTTAATACAATCCCGTGACGCAGAGGTCTTGGGTTCGATTCCTGATCGAAACAAATATTTGTTTATGTAATATATATTAAGAGTCTATTATAAAAAAGAGGTATTTGTTTAGGGCCTGGGTGTTTATGTTTGAGCTGTCCTTGTCCAGATTGACACACAAAGTATAGGATACCCTAAATTCAGGTTACGGCATTATTATACTAAATTTAGGTTTAAAAAATAAATCTGATTTCTTATTTTAGTTTGTGGCCTTGCCAAGGTTTTTTGCTGTATCTGGGAGTGTCAAAACTGTTCAAAGGTCAATGGCCGTTCTATGACGGTTGATATAATATTTACGTTGTGCACGACCCAATTTTAGCACGTTCACTGACATCGCTGTTTTACGGGATCTAATTGAAAGCTAAATGTTTTCATTTGACCTTCATTGACTATGCTAATATATTAATAAGAACAAATAGTTCTACTAATACGTTTGCTTTTTTATTATTTTCATTTTAACGACACAAAATAATTGATTGAAAACATTGTCAACGGATAGAGCAAATCAATGCGAACCTATCGGTGACACGTAGAACTAAAAACGTTCCATACAGAATAATATCTGCTGACATTTACGATATGGTTGTGTTTTCAATGTTGAGATATACACTAGTAGGCAATGAATCACACCTTACTGAAGTAAATGTAATGTTTTTATGTAAAACAAAAAGAAACACAAGAAAATATTATTTACATTATCTACATTTCGAATTTATAATACAAAAAACTTGACTTCAATATATTGTTAGTTTTTATTTTTTGCATACGTTTTTATTTTATTTTTGGAAAGTAGACGGCTGCGGATGCTGTCCATCAAAACTTACTTTCACACTGATTGTAAATGAATCATATGAACTTTATTTTCAACTGAATGCATTCAATGTGCACGATGCCATGTTTTATTTTACATCAAAGCGTGTTTTTATAACTTCAGCTTGTTCTTTGATTGATATGTAACAATTATTGTATTCATTTGTTTTTTTACAATTAATAATAGTTTTACTTTTGATAATAATACGTGTTAAATAATTTAAACTTGAAATAAAAAAGTTTGCAATTTTGAATATTCATTTATTATTATTGTGACAAAAATTATGTATTTTACAATTGAAAACTCCGATAAAAATAAAACCACTCTGTATCGTCAAGTTTCCTTCTAAATCCTTAACATATTTTAACTAGTGCTACATAAATTATAATTTTTTTGTTCATGTCATGTAATGCATCTCTCATCATACTACCCGTACTATTGACATATTTATAAAATATAAATCAACATACAATTATGGTTTAAATACATAAAAGGTCTAATCGTGTCATGGGAAGACCTACGATACTCTGCATTCTTCAAATAGCTCATTATAACCAACAAAGGCTTGCCATATCTGCTCAGAACCACACAAGAGAGATCCCTAGAGATCCCGAACCACATATGGTGATCTCCCGATATAGATTTCACCTCATGACCTGACCCTTTGACAATAACTAACGTGCATACATAAAGTTACGGCTTTAATTTAGGTTACATTTTGCACTGTAATTAAAATAGGCTAGAATAAATAATAATAATAATAAATACATATGTATGTATATACAAGCATCATCTTAAAAATAATATATAAATAAATATCTCTCATGACCGGGAGTCAAATTTAGTGTCTTCACGTAACCACTGGAATCGAGCTATTGTGAGGAGCTAGCTGTTACATATTTATAACAAAGCAAACTTTTTAAGCGAAGCCATACATGTATCCTTCGGCACTGATATTAATATGTACCTATAGATATTATTTATAAAATGCATATATTATTATAAACTCATGAAACAAAGAAAGCCTTATCCCTTAATAGGTTAAAAAGTAATAAAATTTCAACAAAGAAGCAATATTACGTGAGTTGTTTCTATCTTTGTTAATGAAGCTGAGAAATATCTTTGCGTCCTACCATGAACGATTACTTATTTCGTAATAACAGCACAATTAAAAATAAAGTTTTCTAATCAAAAATTATTCAACAATGAATAAAAACAACATCCAGACCCAAAACAAATAGTTAATTTAATGAAATTTAACAGGATTTATACGCAATAAACTAGCGAGGTAATCACTCCGCCAAAAATTGGTCAAATGTGAGTTTATATTGTATTGTTTAATAAAAAAATGGTTGTTCGAGTATTATGACAGGTCATAGTAGACCCCCTACTTTTGTGCATCTATGATAATTATCAAGATTCCTTTTGTAGTAAAAGCGAGTTTATATTTGGTGTCGCTCGCAGCTGTGGCTTGATATCTGTTGAATCACAGGGAAATGTTACCTTTATAGTAAGTTGATTATAAACAACATAATACTGTATCTTATTGTGTATATCATAATTAGTTAAATGTGTATTATTCGGGTAAGTGACAACAACTTAGTAAGTATCTCTTTCATATAAGTACGTAAGTGATAATAATATTGAATACAATTACTATGAAACAATTATAAACAATTAATAATGTGAAATTGTTGTAATATATAGCTATGACTTTATAAATAGATAAATAGTTCGTTTGTATGCGTATGTCACGTGAACCGGATGTGTATGTGATATTAAAACTTAAACTTTAAAACCAATAAGGACATATAAATAAATAAAAGTATATTCCATAATAATAATAACACTTTTTTAAAAAGAAAATAACTGTTAAAAGTGTTCGATACTAAGTTTAATATTCACGGAACGCAATATTGGACGTTCCGATATTGGTGTTTACTCCGAGGCAATAAGCAAACTGCTTTCAGCTTATCCCACCTTCAGGCTAAGATAATCTCGTCTAGTCTGTACGCAAACACGCCGTAGATCGATACTCGACCTTTTACATTTATTATTTTTCTTCCACAATAATAAATATAGACATTCAAGTATTTTTATGTCGTTTTTATTGAAGTACCTATAATAGTATAAAGTACATATGATAAAGTTGCTATAATTTACGTTAAAATGTATATTTTTTTAAGTTCAATACTACAAGAGCATCTCTCGAGTAAAATTTTGGCAAAAGCAAGGCTACATTACGGATGACGCGCGTGGCTATTATTATTATTATTATTACAGAGTTAATTTTATTATAATAATAATATAATATGTTAACATATCTTTGAGATGTTATTATAAGAATAAAAAATAAGTACATTTTAAAATATAAATTCTAGGTCGATAGCTGTCTTGGGAACAGTGAGAAGTATGCAAGCAGATCGGCGCCGGCGCATGTTTAGAATGCAAGGCGTTGATGGTACATTTGCAATTACTGGAAAACCGATTGCAATCTAATACTAATTACCATCGCCTTTCCACTTTGTAACTGTAAACACAATTTTTTGTATATACATATTTGATTACCACGATTATGTTATATTATTAAATATGGTGTGATGTTGGTAGTGTTGATTTGGTTCCTTTTCTCTTTAACAATTTTTTTTACATAATTTGTTTTCTTATGAAGCTACTAAATTTCTGTTTTATTAAATTTTATAGGAAAAAGATAAAATTTGATTGAACTAATATGGATTTGAAAATGAAGCCAACAATAATATACCCATACATAAATTTTCTTTAGAATTGTATAATGTCAATAAATACATTCGTTCCATGCAAGATTCAAACCATGAACCTATACAACATTTCTTTTATTATATTTTTTAAACTAAAATCAACATGTAGCTTCTTCCTCCATTCGAACAGATAAAAATCAAGTTACATTGTCATACAAAGAAAATTATAATAACAATATTAAATTATAAAAAAGTAGTAGTTCTACGTGATATTCCTTAATTGCATGCTATTGTTGTTTAAGGAACACATTTCCCTCGGGATACCATTGTAAATAAAATAATAGGAGGTTTATTATCATTCAGAGTTTTTATGTATAGATATTTAATGTTATATAACTCTCAACTCTCAAACACGATGGATGAATGATTAATTTTAGGAGGTCTTATAAACAATATTTTTCAAATGCTATGTAGTGTATTTGCCTGTTGACGCCTTTGTTGACCTTAACGATAAGTAATTGTAAAAAAATATTATAATAATGGTAGTGTAAGGACTGTAAAATACAAATTATTTACTCTTTAATAATAATTTTATTTTACAAATAATTAATAGGTTCAAGTAAATTATCGAACGGTTTCTAGTGTTGTTCCCTGCGCGTGTAATATAAAAAATAAATTAAAACTGTAAAATTAAAATAATTATTTTAGTTTTGCTAATAAATCTTGTAAATCAAACTTTACCTTTTTAGATTATAATTCCACAATTAGTTTTAAAATATTAGCAAATGTTTACCTTACGTATTTGGCACTAACCTGAACTTCGTCTAGTGTCTAGACGAGTAGACGTAATATTCGATCTCCTGATGTCGAGACAACATAATTTATGCAAAACGTTTTGTAAAATAATATCCACTTAACACGTTTTTTACTTTTTGCAGAAAAAACACTCGATAATGAAACGGTTTTAACACTAATTGAAATAAATGCTCCTTTTTTGTCGAGAACGGTTGCAGTATTGTTTTTTTATCCTGTTTCAATTAGAGTTTGTTTCAAAATCAATTTGCATCTTCAAATATCACTATTTATCTTTTTGTATTTTTTCTTATTATTGATAAACCACACGAATACCAATCAGAAAACCTCAAAAGTTAGGCCATGCGTTACATACCGGCGCAGTGGTTAGAGTTAGTGCTTTTAAAAATACTGTATTATTAAAAATATTCTTATCTGAGACTTACTACATATACAGTATTATTGTGTAGTAATATTCTGTGTATATGTATTTATTATTATTATTATTATGTATGAAACTCTATGAGAGAATTACATTAGTTTGATTTATTACAAATGGGTACATCTGGGATGTAGATAATGCGCAAATAATAATAAATAAAATAGGAACAATATATCTAATTTATTTAGATTACTATTGCGTTTATTATTGATTAGTTTAATCTGAGGTTGTCGTTGAAATGAGACATAGGTGTTGTTTGACCCGATTGTCATTTTGTCGATGTTTAATTTGATGAGGGTTCTTACTATGTCTTACGGTTTGCTAATTTGAAAAAAAAAACAATAAAATCAACGTGTAGTAAGTAGCTTCTATATTCTTTTTTCAGTTATTTTAATTACATTCGCAAATACCCTCAGATATTGGTCTCTCTTTTATTTTATTTTTTTCCTATTAGATTAAATTCTATAAACAATACAAGACCGTAGTTAATTTAATTTTCTCACCATTATTATGTTAATAAACAAAGCGTATTTCTAATTCGCTGTCATTGTTTCAGATAATGTAATTTCATTTAATTTCATGTGTCACCGCCAGATTTGAAATTCAAATTGTACGCTCATTGTCCTTGTGAATTTGTGTTTAGATTTGAATTTTGTGGAAATGCGATAATTACTGTCTCATCATTATTTAGACCCTGCCAATGGAATCGTAAATAGGCACATTTATTGTAATAAATGCCTATAATTCTGATTAAGCTAAAACTAGCACTGGGAAGCTACGATGGGCAGCCATCAGAACAAATACGATCCAAGCGTAATGACATTTATATATAACTAAAATATATGTATATATATTTCTTTTTTTATTTATTTCCAAATAAATATTTATATGCGGAGTGGAAGCCTGGAACAATCGTGTAACTGACGTCTGCGCTAACCTTTCTGCAATAGAGGTCGAAAATGTGATATATTTTTGTACCCAATTTTCCTTGTTCAAATAATTACATTATATTTTTATTATTATACTAAATCGTATAAATAGATTGTAATTTGCAATATAAATAAAACTCAAGCTTTCAATGTTAATTATGCGATATCAGTTTATTTGCAACACGAAGGGTTACTCGCACAAAACAAATTGTAATTAATCAATATCAGCTATTAAAATACATATTCCAAATTAAGTACAAAGACCTACATCGATATATCTGTCCAATAACCTTGTTACTTAAAATTTATTGACCTTTTTCTTTAATGGTTTTTATGCCTCCTTTTAAAAGACATCTACTCAATATAGTAAAATGATTTTTGTTTACTTTAACATATAAGAATTTCATTACACATTTTTACCTTCTTGTATTTGGTTATAGGTATGTATGTAAAAGAAATATGTATACATATAACATGAATTTATGTTTAGGTTATGTCAGGCTTCATTGGTGTATCATTATTTAAAATGACAGTTTAATTTAATGCAGGACAAAGTTGTTATTTATCGTGGCATTGTTGAGACGTTCTCAGAACTCCGGTTAAAGCTAAAATTGGCGGGAAACAAACCGAAGTGCGACGGCGGACATGTCAAATTGACAGAAGATTGGACAAGGAAGTGACATGTTGCAAGAGGATCGTTAACAAGTTACTAAACCAATCTAAGTAACAAACCGCCTTCCAATTCCCTAAAGTTCCATTAAAGTTTTGTTATGGGGAAGTTGTTACATAACTAATTTATTGGATGTGCCTCTTCTGAGCTGATATGATGAATAAATAATGCATAGGCATAGGAATCAGTGGAATTCTTTAGGTTTCCTTAATACACGTGTCGGAGTATTTCTCCAGCTCCGAGCTTCATTTCGGTTTAACATCACACGTGATTGATTAGATTATTACTAATGAATAATTTATTATTTAGATTTTACCGACATCGTTGTAATAGTGCAATTATGAAAGTTATGGCTTTTCTTTTCAACGTCTATAGTTTTATTCATTCCAAAACACGCACACGTCCATCAGCTTGTGACACTCTTTCAACGGCATTTATTCAATGCCCTGACCCCACACTCGTGGTCAAACTATCAAAACAAGGACATTTTTAAAAATAATATATTAATAACAATTAATAAATCAATATTTGTTTTACTAACACTTAAATGTCTATTAGTATTTGGTTTGAGCAACTTGTTGATAGCACAAAATAAACAATGTTGACCACCGCATTACGGTATAACCACTATTGTGAACCCATTGTTAGTGCGAGGAAGAAATGTTACTGTTGAATAAGAAGTGAGAAGTGAGTCCCACGCGTTTTTGTCATTATTATCATTAAGAAAATACATCAACAGATGTTTCAGAACCAACGACTTAATAAAACCTGGAATTTGATATTTTTATGTGTTAATTCGATTTATAATTTAATTAATAAATACAAACTCATACAATATCCTAAGCATATCTTATGCAAGTAGTTTTGGAATTATTTTTGAAAGTTTTATTATTATTAATATAATCAATTATATTTATCCATAATAACACATAGTTGAAATTAATCATATCATTCAGACTGACAGTTAACGCGCGTGGGGTAGACAGCTGCATACATTTTTCACCTATCCTTAGAATTAATAAAAAAGAATACCTACTTACTAACAAGTGAGGATTAAAATATGATCTATAATTTATTCCCAAAGTTTTGCTTGAACACGTTTTAACAAAATTAACACTAATTTATGCGGATTAATATTACGTTTAATTTAGTTATTTTAAAGCGATCTCTAGAAGTTGACTAAACAATTTTCGTTTCCTAAACAACAAATTAAAACTGTAAACTTGGCATTTTTTTTTCCAGTGATTTAAGCTGCTCGTTTTCCAAAATCAATACGTTTTTATAATACAATGCAATTTTTATGATACCGGTTATTAATTCGTAATGCATTAAAAATGATTTGTATTTGGGGAGGCAGACCACCTATCTATTAATTATGAACACGAAAACGGACTCTGTTTATTTGCTTAATGAAAATTGATGAGTTTCGTAATGATATACTATATGTTTACAAGATATTATGTATGTAATTTATTAACTGTTTATTGTTAGGCTATTTTCATAGTGACAATGGTATTGACGTTTCATCACCGAATTGCAATTGACAATTGTTTAGTATTTAGTTTTTTTTTTTTACTTTAAACATCAATTTAACAAGTCTTGTAATTAAAACACGTATTTTAAAAAAGTCGCCTTGATAAATAATAATGATGTTCAAAATATGTACAAGTGAAGCGAGAATATTGAAGTGTCCATTGAAGTTTAACCTATCGGCCCTTCAATGAGTAAATTATAAGAAGTTTTTAAATTAATATTTATCTACTAGTATTGGTCAATACTGTTTTAGTTATATATTTATTGTCTATTACCTACCTTTTGTAATAAATATAAAAAGCAAGTTATTAATTTATCTACATTATTTATTTAGTTTTTTTTTTTAATGTAATACTAAAAAAGCTTAGTGATTTGGTTAAAAAATCAACAAATATAATAAAAATGGGCTAAGTGAGGATTAAGAGGTTTTAAATGACTTAAATTATCCACAAATTATGATTAGGCGGTTACTGCCGGAACTGGAGTAATAAATTGCAGTCTTCGAGCTCTGGGATGGGTTTCTTTGGCAGAATAATTATTAACCTAAATTTCTTGTAGGTTTATGTAGGTACTAATGACGCATACGATTTCTTAGAATGATTTTTATTATGCTTAATTCATTTTTGGTGGTTTTATATTAAAAAAAATACTGAGGTTCGTGTGTTTGTTTGACGTTCGTTTTAAATATCGTTTGTTCTAGGATGTCTTTGTAGTTGAGTTAAATATTTAGAGCAGCGTATAAAGGACAGCTTCGAACGGAAACTACGGCAGACCAATACAAAACACAAACAAAAATATTTGTAAAAATTACAATTAAATGTTTTTTTTTAAATTCAAATTCTTTTATTTTTCTACTTACAATCTAGTGAATTGTAAATAACAAGATCGTCAAACAGTAGTTTTAAATTACAAATATTAATTAAAAATTGAGGTCTTTATTTAATGCAGTGTAATGTAGGCAATAAAAATAGTTTAAGTGAATATTTTCTTAGAATTTCTTAAAATAATGGTTTTCTTTATTTACAGAGAAATTATCTGGAAACGTTTGGATATTTAGATAAGGGACGTCCAGAGGTAGAAAACTTAGTATCAGGAAATGTGGAACAAGAAAAAGAAGATGACTTCAGAATCGCAATTAAAACTTTACAAGTCAGTAACTGTATTTTATGTATGTTTTATATGTTGGTCTTAGCTATGTACTTATATGTATTTATTATTTATATGCAAGGAAAACCTCAAAATTAATATTATATTATACCTATATTTTTCCTAATTCAGGAATTTGGTGGGATTCCTGTCACTGGGGAAATTGACGAAGCTACACGAGAATTACTCGGGAAAAAGAGATGCGGTAGACCTGACAGGGAAACATTTGCCGGAGGAGCGAGGAAGAAACGATTTGCAGTTCACGGAGACAAGTGGCAGCACACCAATTTAACATGGAGGTAAGTTTAGATTTTAGTTTATCATCCTAATATTACTGCGCCATCTAGTGATATGTAAAAAAATTAAGACATGAAATGTATAGCGCCATCTAGTGTCAATTGTGTGAATTAAAGAACTTTATTAAGCAACGCCATCTATTATTGAGTAGAAGAATATTGTTCATTTAAGGAACAACGCCATCTCTTATTAAATAGATTAAGCTTAAAATAAGAACCATTATTATTTTTATTTATTTCAATTCGTGAAATACAAATGTGCATTTAAATAATGAAAAGTTGATTTAGAAATTTATAATATCTCAGTTTATAAATAATAAGATTTAATAATAATTGATTATTAATTAATTGTTTTTGACTTATTTTGCCCATAAATTACGATTTATTATTGGTATTTTACCAGCTAACCTAAAATATTTATTTATAGAAATAATAATTCATACAATTTTCTCTATACATACAATAAAAAAAGGTATTTGTAGACTAGTAGACGAGAGTATAACCATAACTTTGTACTATCGAACACTAGGTTTAACGCGCACCATTTCGGACAGTGCTATTTGCTTTAAGGCCACATAAAATTGATGACAAATAATAGTTAAATCACTGCCCTCGTAAAAGTTACGACGCTTTTCGCGTAGCTTAATTAAAAGAATATGCCCTACGACGCCCGTCGAGGACGCTTGCAGTGTAAATATCGTCACTTTCCAATATATTCCGCTTGTTTGATCTCAAACACACGACTTACTATATTAGTACCTTTTTATTGTATTACATTTTACTTTCCTACATATCCATGTTTTACAGTATATAAAAAATATTTTAAGGATAATCTCTTGCTAAAATCTGTTATTCATTTAAAAATTTATTTCCGTTTCACAATGATCTCTGTAGCGTCGTCTGTGAGTACACTGCTTCGTCACGCGGTAAAATCATTTTCGTTTTCAGATCGAAATTATAAACGAAAAACTTAATGTTTGTTTTAAGCTATATTTTGATCCTATCCTATATTTTTTTTTGTGATTATGCCTTATTATATGTAGAAGCTACTCTATAAAACTAATCTCAAATTACCTGAACTCTATCCAGAACATGGTTTCTCACTTTATAACAATATCGTTCTATATTCTAGAATAAGTATCCATTTTAGATTTAGACAGCTTCAGGTCTTTCTATTTCCTTAAAGGCATCTGAAGTGACAACGCTTCGTAGTATAAAATGCAGTTGAATTACTTAGCAACTATTTTTGATGCTGTCTAAAAGCTTTTTTACTTTGTCTTGTGAACCAGTCTTTAAATACTTTTAAATTATACATACTAGCTGCTAATAAATCACATTTGTTAAAGTTGCCTGGCATATAACCACAGTGACTTCACACACTGGGCTAATAAGTTATTAGTAATAACCACCATACTCTTCTGCGCGTATGTGTGACATATGACATAAAAATGACAAATGGACGCATGTCAAGAAATTATAGGTGTGAAATCAGATCGTTCTTGACATGAGTATTGAGGTGTAAATTAGAATTTTATAATATATTGTTGGGTGACATAATAAAAGAAGTATAAAGTTTATATAGTATAAACGATGTATGTATACGTTATATACATGCAGACTATTAATAGATATATTTGTGTGGAAGAATATCAAATGAGCAGTTGTATAAGTTGGCAAACGAGGTGTGCTGTGAATTCGTATTAAAACAGGTATGCATTGTATTAAAGTTAATTAGAATTGGTATCACAAATGCATTAAAGGTAAAGGCAGAGTTTGCACGACAACTATTCCCATGCGGGATCAGCAGCACATGCGACGAGCGCCGGAGCAAAAACGACCTCAGAACACGCAGATAATTTGAAAAGTTCGCAATCACCTGCCGCCGTCCGCAACCAGCGCCACGGCTTCAGCGCAATTTCCTGCCGAATTAATGGTCTGTCAATATTGTAGACCTCCATTAGTAGTTTTTGTGTGAGCTAGCCATAAAAGAGGCGGTGCATTCTCTTAGTCGTTTTACGACAACATGGCGCCGGTGCACTGTCCAATGTCCATTCTAGCGCACTCCTCCACAAGCAATTATCTTTATTGCGTGCTTGTTTCTATATTTTCTATGGGTTCTATAAGGTTTCTTTCATCTAGTGTTTCTGAGTTAATTAACTATAAATAAATACATCCCTCTTGAGTGTGAAACGTTGTCAAGTGCTCCTTTATTACGAACATTTTAACATTTAATCACCAATTAGGTAGTTCATAATTAATTGATGATTATGTAACAAGAAATGGCGACGGAGATTTATCTAAAAACAATTTAATTTTAAAAAACATTTCTTTAAATGTCAGATGTTTTGTTTTAGACGTTCAATAATGCTACTGATTATATGGAAATGTACTGTATTGTTTTCACTTTGTTAGTGACATTTCAGTGACAGGCGTTTCGCCCCCCGGCCGCGTGCGGCGCTGTCATCGCCACTCGGGACTGACTACAATCCACTTTAGCTGCTCCTATTTTACATTTCTGTTTATTCCTATGATACTCCTATCAATGTCTCGCGCGGGTCTCGTGTACCTTTACACGTATTCTAGAATGCATAATTTATATAAAAGATTTCAATTTATATAAAACAATTACACAATTAACAACTAATACTTATGTAGGTCTCTAAAAATGCTTTAAAGTAATTATAAATGATTAAACCAAGAATTGATTAAGTTAAATGATTTTATAAGTGTGTTCGAGTATTTATTGTCAATACATTTAAGTGCCATTAATTATTCATTACTTTTGATACAGCCATGCTTAATATTCTGAAAGATTAAGACAGAAATATTACTTCTCAAGAATTTTATTTCTGGATTTCTTGGAAAATTCCTTAAAAATATTGTACATTACATTAAACATAATCCAGCCGTAAACAGTTTATACAATTTAACATACGGCCTCGTAATTAACTTCATTGTGTGTAAGGGATGACATTGTGGACTTAATTTGCAAGTCATTCGCACTTATAGCAGAAGCTCCTCAACTATGTCAGTAAATGGGTCAAAATTTCAATGTTTCATAGCTTCTATCACACTTTATTGCTACAGTATAACATTTTATGTTTAGTTGCATAAAAGGAATTATGACTTTGAATTGTCGTAAATGTGTGTAGTACTATTCATTGCATATTTTATTGAATATTTTACGTCTAAGCTCAGCGCCTATAGTGTGGATTTTAATATTGAATCGAATTTCTATGCATATAGAATAAATTAACGCAAACCAATCTATCGGTGACGCGCAGACTTAAAAACTTCTTATTAAAAAAATACGAAATGTTGAGTTTTCAATGTCAAAATCCACACAAGGAGCACTGGACAAATATTTATATACGTACATCAAGTAACATTATACATATGTAATGTATCCATTTGTACGCAATTGCATATACGTCGTTAGATAATCGCCCCGCCATAGAGGGCGCTAAATATTAAGACAAAAATAAATATGAAAGCGTATTATTTTGTGTTTGTATAAATTAAAGTACAATTTTGAAATACATAATTTTAATTGCGTAATTTTTTAATGTCTAAAAATTACCTCATTTAATTTAAGAAAATAATTTAATGTATAATATTATATAAGGTACAAATAAATGATAAAAAGTTAAACAAAAGCTCCATCGAAAAAAAATTTGGTTGCGGTTGAGCTTTCACGGAAAACAAACAGAAAGCAATTTCGTTTCATATCCAGTTACACTTGTTTGCCGCATCATCCTTGTTTTGGCATTCATTATACTCCGTTATTGACAGCCATTTGGTTATTATATTGCATTTATTCCATTACATATACGAAAGTAAATATTTTATTACCTTTAGTTTAGAAAAACAGCGTAATCATTTGTTTCAGTGCGTAGATCTGTCATTAATTGTAAACTTCAGGTTTCTTAGCATCTTGTTCTTACTGTATATTGTACCTAGAGATATTACATCGACATAATTTTTTACATACATGCAGATAATAAATACATCTATGGTTTTGTTTCAGGTTATTCGCGAACATGATTAAATAAGTTTAGACGTTTGCGACTTATTATCACGTTCGCTTTCTATTATTTTAATTGACACCCCACTACTAGTATAATAGACTAATATAATAGAGAATGAATGTGACAGTGAATCGCAAAAAAACCAAATAAGTAGTCCTAGTGGGACCAATCTACTGCTTAGGAGGTCGATACCTTATCCGTAAGACTCGAGATCGATCGTTGAAAGTAAAATCGGCAACCCAAAGGTTAAGATGTAAATATTATTTTATAAAGAAGTACTATTAGCACAATAAGAAACTTAAACAAAAAGCGTATTAAACAAATGCTATTAAAAGGCTAAATATAACATAAATGATAATCATTTATGACAAGTTAGTCAGACTGAGACGGTTATATACTATATGTTGGAGTCCTAGGATGCATTTGTTTTATAATAATACTTATAACAGCCAATGGCGTTGATTGGCGACCTTCTAATTTCTTTACGTCATGTCTTTCTGAAATCTCGTAGATTCTGACTATGCGCAAGAGCCTAAAAAGGGCTTATGTGAAATAAAAATTTTTGATTTACTGTTTGTGAACATTAGTCTATTATGCGCTTTTCTAATATTTTTGTTGTTTTATATCTAATTAAAATAACAATATGTATTCAAATACAATATATAAAATACAACAAACAATTAATGTACAAAAATTCCCAGCAGGATGTACTCTCACCCGAACAGGGACTTGAACCCTGGACCCTTGGATTAAAAGTCCAATGCTCTACCGACTGAGCTATCCGGGCTCCGCGGAAACGCTTGAAATAAACGATTTCGTTCGGTTTCGTTTTACTATAATATGGCATATCTATATTTAATGACTATTTTGTTTCGTTCATCGATTAATTTCCTTATGATTTGTGATGGTAAAATTTATTTTTTAAATAACATTGTCACATATAATAACGATATTAATATAAATTACTTATAAATAGTTTCAAATATTAATTTAAAAATGTAGGTAAATAACACTTGCATGTTTTGACGGAAAAATTCCAACCAATTCTCAATGGAGGTTACCCCTAAGTGACGTAACGTGGTATTTGATCGCTCATTTTTGGACAATTTATTGCCTGTTGGACTGCGAAATTCCTTCGAATTTTCCTTATTTACCATTTAAATTTCTATATTAGTGAATAAAATCTGTATATACAGAAGACCCGACATTCAGGAAACACTCAAAAATAAGTTATTTATATAAAACAATTTGAAAACGATACGCCTTTCAATATGATCATTTTGAAAAATTATTTTTATTTTTTTTAAATTACAATTTTAATTTAGTAGGTAGTCAGTTAAATCGCTCAAGCTCTAAATCGTGGCAAAAATCGTTAAAGCATTTTATGGAACAACGTAATACCGCAATAAAAAGTACCATTTTTGTTGCTTATAGTATGCTGATGGTGTTTATTATATATACAAAACACACAACAAAAGATTATGACATATGTGAGGTTACAACCATATTAGCAGGGTTGGTTGACTTCGATGGTTGACTTCACCAAATCTCATTGTAATTACAAAAAACTCCAATAAACTATGAAACTTAGTATATTATGACCATGAGATGTCGTTTCTTTGTAGGCGATGGATAATAAAAAGCTCCCTGCTTAATAACTGCAATGCGTTTTTTATTACTCCATTTTGGTGAATATCCCTCGTAGAAGAATGGAGGTTTTAACCGTATTGCTTTGGGGCATACATTTAACAATGTTAAAGGTAGGCAGAAAAGTATGGCAAATATTACATGCATAGTTTTCAATATCTCCTTTTGAAAATATGTGTATATATACATTATTTGTATGTATATATTAAAGATAACTTTATTTTGATCATACATCTTAAGCTTGTTATTTGAGGTATGTTTGATTATATTTTTGTCTAGATGTTATTAGTTTTTCAAGTTAAGCTGCACGTCAGCGATGATCCCTTACTTGCACTTTTAATTAATTTATTTATCGAGTTCGCGGATCGACGGCGCAACTCGAGCCGACGCCCGCCCCCACCGGCCTGGCTATAAAACCCAGTGGGGACTTGCGACGTCGGACAGTTTTCTCAGGGACGTGGCGGATGTCGGGCGCTCGCTCCGGGAATATGTACCGGAAGGACGAGGGAGCTGTTTTTCCGAACAATTTTTTTTTTCGAGTCAGAAGGAGCGGGTTAATTTGAATTCGGGGGTTAGGTTGTGTCGGGGGCTGCTCGGTGATGCTTCTGCTGGTTCTTCGGCGTGACCTTGAGGTGAGTGATGTGCACGCGTGGACTGGTGGGCGCGCCTCCCGCTCAATACCCACCGCCTACACGCGTGCATTACAGCTGTTTCTCAAATCTCCACTCCATCATATGATGTTTTGCCTTCAACTTTACTCCATACTAATGAGCGTATTATATGTAATTATGTATATTGCCAAATTATGACGTGAATAAAATCATTTGTTTTCAAGCTTCCTTTGAAATGAGTAGGTGCCTGATGTTTTACAGCAAATTAATTACTTCTTTTATTGATTTTAATACCTCTTTGTAATAATTTTATTGTTCTCTAATATTGAATTTCGATATTCTACTAATTGGAATCGTTTTATAAAACCTTGAGGGTTTGTTATTTATAAGATTAATCAATTATATTATAATTTTCTTCTTATGAACGATTTATTTGCTTATCTTGAATTAATTTATTTGAATAATTACTACTTGGTATTTGGTTAGATTACAATTAGTAATATAACATACAAAAGTAACAAATAATTTTATTATTTCAATTTTGGCCAAACAATGTGTTTATAAAAAAAAACTACAATTATTTGTAATATATCTTCAGTAAAAACTAAATTTGTTTGTAACATAACAAATGCACAGATTTAGTTAGCAGAAGTTTGGTCGGTGGCCAAGTACAGCGGTTTCCTAATTACAACCTCAGGAAGCTGAGCTTAATTTTCTTAATTTACTTGCTGTTCGTATGGCTGACTAGATTGTCGGCCTTAATGCAGATTTGAACGGTATGCATTATTTTAAACGACTCCTTTAACCTCTAGAGATAAGATAATAGTTTATTTAAGATCTCTTACTTTAATTAATGGAACTTTCATTGTAATTAATTGTTTCAAATTGGGACTAGAGAATTAAATCGTAGAAAAGGAAATGTTTTTAGGAAATAAATGGTTTTATTTCGGATTCTAGTCTCACCAATGCGTCGACGCATGAATTGTAAAAATGCTGTTAATTATTAACTGATATTTATTATAATTGAGTACACGTTTAAAATAAAAAATTTGGATATTCTCAAATGATAATAGGAGTAGTAGGCAGACTGATGATTGTTATTAGCCCAATAAATCATCCCGGAGTAGCACCACCACTCTCAAGCTACCCGTGAAGTTTTGGGAACAGCTTGGAAGGACCAGGGTATAAAGTTCGTCTCCTCAAGCCGGCATAGTAGAGACGACTGTTGCACGCAGACATGTGTTTGTGGTGAAAGTCTCTTACCATCAGATGAAATGTGGTCTGTGTGATGCCACGCTGCAATAAAAAAATAATAAAAAACATTTAATATTGCCAGTAAACTGTCACTACGTTTTCCCGTGTTTAGTTCCCGTGTAATATATTTTTTGTTTCAATAATTAAAAGAGTGAGAAAATTTTCAGTTACATCAAAATTATCACTGACAAATGGTTTGAAACGGCTACGGATTTCTAGCCTTTCAAATGTGCGAAAATAAACTTATTCTTCTTACATCTCAGATTTAAATATAAAATATGTTTATATAAAGTGGACAGCTAGCTACTAAACTCTTATCCTTTACGACATTCTACAAATGAAATAAACAAATATATAATATATACATATAGACTGTATTCTATAAGTATTTATATAAATTTAAATAAAACTGATTGTGGTCACATTGAGCGCTAGTTTAAAAAATACCAAATAAATTCGACTCTGCCCTCAAATACACGCGTCAAGCGTGACATGCGCGTACAATGACATTTGCAATTTATGTATCAGTCAGTTCATCAGTTATATTAGTATATCGTGTAAACCTTTTTAAAACATTGTTTATCCTGTACCTAAGATTAAAAAAAAAGTTACTTTAGAACCGCCTGAGATTTTAGGAAGGTTTAAACGCGGCCCAATCACAGTCGTTCTGTAAAAGACAAATGTATATATATATATATACATAATTTCTTTATTCTTTGACTACATTTGAAATAGGACACATTTTTGCAGCTTTATCCTGCTTATTATCGTTACTAATATTAAGATTTATATTTCAAGAGACCCAAGAGTCTTACTTGTGACAGGAAACTGTAAACAAGGATGATGTGATAACATTTAACCTTTATTTTGTATTTTCTCTAGATACAATAAACAACTTTATCTTATACTGTTATTAAGGTAATGTTTATAAATTCAATGTTATACATACAAACTTAAATTAACTGGACAATAAGCATCTGTTACTTTTTCATAGTGACTTAGTAGCGCACTACAAGAGATGTACAAAAATACATTTTTTATTAATTTATTTTTTGTTAATTCGTATTAATAGACAGGTCGCATTTCATTTGTATAATAGTACACTAGAGACGTGAAACTTTTTGTATCGCGTTTTTTGGCACGCTACTAATATTTTTGACTTTAAAGATAGTCTATTTTTCTTAATTATATTTTATTAATCACATACATCATTTTAATAAAAACTTAACGATTCTTAACTTCCTATATAAAAATTATATCTAATGAAATCTCTAAAAACTATAACACCGTGTACTATTATACCGTATTATAACGACAACACAAAGATATGACTCTTAGGTTCGAAACAAATATGTATTTACTTTTTTAAGGTTCTTGATATAATTATAACCTATAGTAAATGTTGTTTCTGTGACATTGTCCATAAATACGAATTTATAAACGAAGCTTCTATTATTCCGCCACATTTTTAACCAAACCTTTATTTCTAATATTTCATCAGCTAATCCAGACTATATTTTTACTTGCGAAAAGTGTACGAATATACAACGCCATACAAAGATATAAAGAAATCCAGAAAATGTTATTATGATTCAGGACGTGTAATGTAATAGCTCCAAAATAAATTCCATGAATAAAAAGTGAAAAAGTTTCCATTATCCATTCGAGCTCGCTCACGCTTATTCCCAAGCAAACATTTCGATTGCAACGAAAATTCTATAGAGAGAAGTTGAGACTCAATCAAAAATGTTTACTCGTCGAGTCAGCCAGTCCGATATTTGAAATGAACAGCAGCGTTGCAGAGTTGCTGGCCGATGTAAACCCTACCCTGTGTTTTTGAAAGAAAAAAGACACTTTAAAACTGAATTGTGCTTTCGTATTTGCTAGACAGCTATCGAGCACGTGAATCGATTGTCGAATAAAGCGCTTTACAAACATTGCCGAAATGTAGCCGATTTTGTTATGCGGGCTGTACGCGTACATTTTATGTAATTACATTTTGCATGAATGATTTAACAAAAAGTCCATGTAAAACATTGAGTTAAATAGAAAAGACGTTGAATAGAAAAGACGTTAAGAGCACAATTATGCACTTTATTTGGTTAACGAACCACTCTAAGAACAATAATTGAACGCTGTCGTATCTACAGCATATATGCATTTCATATAATATTTGATACGTCATTTATTTTACCCCCCGTACCTCAATTATAAATGAACACGGATGTGTGTGCATCATTTTATATATGTGTTTATGAATTTTTATTCTCCTCTAATCAGAAAACTGAACAAAATATAACTATAGGACATCCAAAATTATATGGAATAAATTATTTAGGTAATTGTCTCCTCTGTTAATTAAACTGTCGACTTTCATTCAGTATAATTTGCGTTGCATTATGTACGTTCAGTGAACCTGCCTGTTCTCATAATAGCAGTCATTTCAGGCGACTGATTTCTTGTTAATTACTACTAGATACAACGTGGAGCGGTGAACGAGCGCTCGTTGCAAAATGCAAATGAATTTAAGCTTAAAGTAACAACAAAACTGTACATAAAAATATTTACCGACGAATCAGCGAGCCAACTACTTTTAATTGTTGTGTGTTATTGATACTTTTTAACAATGCGGACGAATTTTTAAAGTGGCAGTGCGCTTGTAGTCGCAAGCTATGTATATTTTTTATGTAACAAAACAATTCGTGTGGTTTTTTTTGTTCCAACGGCATATATGAAAGAATTAAAAGTTTAATTGTTTGATTAAACTCAAGTGCACTGCTTCTATAAAGGTTTTGTATTTTCATTTTATTGTGCAGGTTTGCCTTATTTCGGTATTTTTCATATCATATAAAATGTAAGTAAAACCAGCTTGCCCATTTTTTATGTCTCAATTAAGAGGTACAAATTTTAATTAACCGAAAAGCAAATTCGCTAATCTTATAAACATTTGATATAATACGCTTTCTTTTATTTTGACATGGAGGGGCCTTTTGTTTTATATCAGGAAGTTGCTTAATGGAGATTTTATTTTGCTAAACATTTTATGACGTACAACATACTGTAAGACTACAAAGTCGCGCGTTTATGTGTTTTCGTCGAAGGCAATCGCATCCAATTTTCGAAGGCCCACTTAAATTTCGAACACATTCGCCGATTTCCGGCGGTACATAACACATTTCCTGCCGTCTAGTCAGTAGTTGACTGCATTTCCCGATTACGTATGCGACGGGCGAGGTTTCGTTATATTTCACGTGTCATTTCTATTTCGTCAAAATTTTGTTTTCAATTTCTAGTGAGCGGGTTACAGACAGCGAGATCGGCGCGTAAAAGTCGCGTAAGCATTTGAGCGGTTTGTAGAACGGTTACTATATGCTGTAACCAGTTTATGCGGGTGCAGAGTGTAAAGAGATAAGGTTCTTTATGTATGTAATAATTTTGTGTTACGACACACGTTCCGCTCGTGAGTATTATTAGGGCTTTCTTGTCCTCTTTTAGGGCGCAAAACTTTTATATTTTGAGATTTCACAAAAGTTATAAGTAAACTAAAAAACACACACATTTTTTTCATACAATACATATTTAAAGTCTCCGAAAATCTCAAACTCAAAAAGAAATTAGATTTATTTTTATAAAGACACATTTTTGCATTCGGCCACCCTACTTCAAACTATGGTACCTACTACATATACAAATATCCAGGTTCGAAAATATAAGTATTTTTTAATAACGTTAAATATAATACAAAAGTTTTAAATTTGGCAATAAGGCTGGAAAAGGCGTGGGTAACAGGATTAGACATTTCTCGACACTTTCACGCATTAATTACAAAGTAAATCTTTTTACAGTTTGCGTCTTAAGAATGGATAACGTAAATATTTTCAGAAGTCAAGTTATTATCATGTTTAAATCGTATATTTTAGGGGAGAAGAAACTTTAAGCTGAATTAGATTGGAGCAGCATAATTACAAATTTAAGCACCGGGAGCTAATATGAATGACAACGGGCTAACCTGCCTCGACATTCATTTCCCTTGGCGCACCTCTCTTATAATAACTTGTACAGAGACTTTGAAGGCGGAACTCTATGCGAACATAATATGTTAGCTTGGGTGTGTTACTTTTTATATGTACCTATATAAGAGCGGCCGTGGCTTAGTGGTTGAAAGTGTGACCTCGCGGTCGAGAGACTCTGTATTTGAATCTCTTAAGAACTAAGCCGGTACAAATGTAGGTACTTTGTTATATGTATTTTGATCGCCTATAATATAATGTAGGCATATAAAGAGTAGTAGGCAGAATGATGATGGTGGTAAGCCCAGTATGTCGCCCAGGGGTAGTACCACAACTTTCAAGCGGAACACCTGTGAAGTGACCCAGTCGCATTTCGAGAAGTAAAGTAGCGATAACGAGAGGAGTGTGTCTTGTCAGTTTGGATGGAGCACATTCGTCTTCTCAAGCCACTATGGAAGCGACTGTTGCACGTGGACATTTGTCTCCACTCATGGACCGCACTCTATCTTATCATCAGGCAGTGTTGTCATATGCTAGGCTAATATAAAAATATTTTTTAGAAATTCGTACTGTATTGCTTCCATGAAATAACGTCTAATCAGTTTTGATTTTAGTGAAATATTCTTATGGTTGTTAAATTACAAAGCGAAAAATTCTCAATGACTCATCTCTATTCAATGTCATATGTGGTGTAATTTAGAAATTACCGCAAACAAGCATATTTGTATGTGTCTAATGAAGGCGCATGGTTTGGCACCCTGTAATCCAACATCGGCCCTTGAATACGAGCGAACGAGC
Organism: Tineola bisselliella; assembly: GCA_028551675.1. Classification (NCBI taxonomy): domain Eukaryota; kingdom Metazoa; phylum Arthropoda; class Insecta; order Lepidoptera; family Tineidae; genus Tineola; species Tineola bisselliella. Next base: position 15,415 of record JAPWLS010001918.1, on the reverse strand, counting down.
GAATGGTCGAGGTTAGAGTGGCCCTTCAATCAGCCCCTCCTCGCGTGTCGCAGGGTGGGGATGTAGACGAAGGGAGACCTTTGAGCTACAGGCTCTTTGACACGAGCCACTGGCGTACTCTTCAAGTAATGATTCATTCTGCTGATGACTGACGCGGCTAATGCGGCAGTTTTTAAAATTCCCCTTTCATTTTCGGGAGGGAAATTCTTTCTTTGTAATAAATAATTTTTAGTATTCTTAAACATCTCGTTTGATAACACCTTAATTAAAGTCATCGAAACGTAAACAATCGCATGGCCGCTTCATTTTTAATCCTTCCATCATATCAATCAGCATTGCATAACAATGCTCAGTTGCGGATTCTGTAATAGGGAGCACGTTGTTGTCATAGTCAAAGCGAACGCGTTCGGATCCGCTTTTGTTGAACGTAATAAACGGCTTAACTCTGGCTTAATGACAAACAAGTGGATTGACAATATCCTCGCTCGATAAATGTCCAACAGCAGAATTGATTCGATCTACGCATCGCTGCCTCGCGACAAAGTCTCTCGTGCCAGGCCGCTAGCGTCATTTTGCAAGACAAAAGCATGGACTCGCGCGATCGCATCGTTTGAGTACACAGCTTAATACACTAATCGATATTCTGTAATTATTTAATCCCGCGGTCGACTGCTTCGCTGTGTGGAGGAAAAATATTCTCAATGAAAAAGATTAATGGGATAATGATTATTATTTTATTAATTTACGATAAGTAATTCGATATTTTCGCTTGAAAAATGAATATGCAAGTATAAAGAACAAGAAAATGTACTTTATTCGTATCAGTGTAATCAACATAAACCTAACAATTTATCAAGCTAAGGATTTACGATGTTCATTAATAAATAAAAACGGTTTCTGCCCTTTTTATTTAAGCTGATGTTTTAATATTATTGTTTGTTGTTGTTATTTTATAAAAGTGCCCCTAAAATAATTGCTTTAATCTACTAAAAATTCTAATTAAAAGTTTTTATCTCCTTGAAGCTTAGCATGGTTAGTGAGTCGCGGACACACCCCACTCTTGTTTTCTTTTACTGTTCATTATTTTTGGAACTCTTCGTTGATGCTTTTATAAATACGGTAGATGAATTACAAATTACTTTTTCAATAACAATCCTTTTGTCAGTTTCGTACATTGACTTATATATAACCCAAAAAACAGGAAAACCATTTTCATTAAATTTTTATCTAGCCTAATCAGTCAGGCATTAAATTCGATTGGTTATCAATTGACTTACAAATTTGGAAGTAAATAAATAAGGCTGAAAAAAAATTACAATATTTATTTGTTTTTTGTTTTCACATCTTATAACAAGAAATTTAACCTTGTGTCGTAATTTTATGCCGAATAATATGTTTTTCAATAAACTCAAATAAATATATTCAATAAGTTGTAGCAAGAGAAGTGAATTATGTTTACAAAATATATTCAATATTTGTCGGTTTCCGATTTAACTGCGGCATTGGGAAATGTATTCATTTTGTGTATAGTCGCGAGGACGGGTCGTTATCATATCAAAGAAACTATCGCATTACGCGAACTCAAAGACCTGGCTTTGTTTGATGTGGGCTCTATGATAGCGCAAATTGGGAATCTAGTCTTTGTCAACTATTGTAGATTTATATACTTCCGCCCATCAACCCAGTACTAAGGTCATCATCCAGAATTAAGGTACTCTCTGTATACCAAACGGCATTCAAGTTGTCGTATATTCTATATTAGGATTATTTTTTGCTTTTTAGAAATCAAATCTTCGCATTCTATGTGTGTTGTTATCCTTATAAGGTATGAAAGTTACAAAAAAGCCACGCATGATACACGCTCTACATAATAAATAGGTACTATTTAATAATAGGTATATAAAAAATACATATATGAAAATAATATGGGCCTGCATAGAATCTCGGACAACAACATAGACTGTAAACAAGTGAATCCATTTTGTCGCTTATACTATGCAAGAAGCATAAAATAACTTTTTCCTAATACATCTCAAATGGCATCGGAGTTTATGTAAATCATGAAACACGTTCGGAATATTTCGGATTCTGTATAACGTCTGTCCTAATGCAAAAGACGACGACTTACGAATTCATACCGTGTTCCTATTAACGGCCAGTCTTCTGTTAAGGATATTTTTCGAAAAGGAAAATGATTCTTTTCCATAACTCCGAATAAGGAATAGAACATGTACAATTAATTATTATTATCTCATTATTATGTATGTGGTGATAAAGTTACTTGCATTTATTTTGTTTATTACAATCTCACGTTTTGCAGTCGACGTGTACTCTTTGACATCACACATGATATTTTATGAAACTTATGCGTGTTTACAATTAATTACTGTTGTAGTCTTATGAATAATCAAAAGACAAAAGATATAAGGAAGTATGTGAGGATCGCGATGATACATTTTCTCTGCCTATCCCTGTGTATTTTAGTTCGTAAATGTACAATATATATATTATAAAAAAACGCAATAAAATGATTAAGAGAAACACAGCAAGCTATTATAAATAACATTAATTTAACGTGACTATATTAATTGTCTCGTTAACGTAGAATAATAGCATTTTATTTTTTAAAAATGCTTATTTATGTTTTTTTTAAACACATTTTTGTGGATTCTTAATTGGTATAAACGCGCTATATGATGTACGAATATCAAAATGAATAGGCACTGCACGGGTGACTTCCTCATGGATTTAGCAATTACTTCAAAAATGAAATATGTAATTAACACCATCCTTAATTAGTGAGTAAACAAACACTAACAAAAATTTATGTATATTCCTGTTGCACTTTCCTCGTGATTTTATAATTTAAAATAAATTTTATTTGTTTTTGTTTCAGGTATGTAGTTTAAAATTAAAAAAGATACGGTTTTTAATGTTAACTGTGATGTTCTCAAGCACTGTTTTCTAAGGTAAGTAAAAGACTATCGACTAATTTATAAAAAATGCAATTTCGAATGTACGTAGGTACTATGTATAACCGAAATCAAAATGTGTTCTTAATAACCACATTATAGCTATAAAATATATGTGAATTATGAAATAATTGACGTCTAAGATTATCGCGGTTATTAGTATCGTGATTTTTTTAAAATAATTCGAACCAAATTTTCGAAGGCTTTGCAGCTAGACCCAGTCGTCATTTTTATAAAGTTTGAATGAAATAAAACTATCTTTGACAATAGCTAAGTTGGTGAGAGTTGATTGTTAGGATTTAGAGCGTTTTAGTTTGTGTAAACCAGCCACTACGATGTCTGGAAATCTTTCAAAACGTCGGATTAAATTAATAAAAATAAACGCGATAGTAAGCCGCATAAACTTATTTTTAAATAGTTATTTATTATTTCTTTAAAATATGAACAAATATTTACATATAAAAATATTAATATTTATTATCTAAGTCAATATCTCTATACCTTTGTGGTTATAGCATTATTGGCACGAAATATAATATAAATAAGAATCACGTATGTAATAAGGCTGTGTGGAAATGCATTCTTCACACGTCCCGGGACTTCGCGCGGCTTAGCTCAACTTGGGCTATTACTGACAACGCCATACAGATTTTGCGCCGAGAGCCACTCGATAGATTTTTACTGGTTGTACCTTATAAGATTTTTCTTAAAATATCTCTCTAAAGAAAACAAATATTTCCTAGAATAGAATAACGAAATACAAAACCTGTCTGAACGCGTTAATCTCAAAAAATTATAGCGAATTTTATTATTTACAAATATGATTATAATTACGCAATATGAAATATATTTACGAAAATTTGTTCCAATAAATATTCTTGCAAAGTTTAAGATATAACTTTTTAACAGATTTAAGCTCCTGGTTTATGAGTGTTGGTCGACGATGCGGCACTTATATCGGGGTGCAAAATATAAGACGCTACGATTCGGATTGCCCATGATTACTATCGACGGGCGGCAACATTGAGTTTAGTAACTCTGAAAACTAATTCGAAAACGATTACAATTCAATCTAATTTTCAAATCAGACAAAGATATTTATTACAAATTTTATACAATATATTCAGGTAATACTACTACTAATACTAACTACTAATATTATTATTATTAACTAATATTATTGTATAAATATTTAAGTAATTATTAATTTTGGTTATTTACACCATATATATATATATATATATGGTGTAAATTTGTGTTTAATTTGAAACGAAAATCGATAAGAATAGTGCCGTTGATGCCTCTTTAATATCGTCCTCCGTGCTTTCACGATTTGTGATAACTTCGCTACCACTTTGCACTTTGCCACTTTGCGGGAGCTTAAGGGGAAATATTGCGGAATGTTCTCTGTAAATATAATGTTTGTTTTATTTATTTCGTTTAATACTTTAATCTTTCCATTTATGAACAACTATTCTTACTATTACATTAAAAGGAAGTTTTCAGCTTTAAAAAGTTTTAATTAATATACGGGATAATAAAATATGTACTTTTATTTTTTCTATGGACTCCACAACTTCCACAAGGGACCATTATAAGGCACATGTTCATTTTATCCGTATTAATAGGTAGATTATTCAGTATATCGCTTTACGCAACTACGATACTAGGAGACAGATTGCCCACTCCATTGTCGGGTAACCAGTCGATTTAAGTGAACGACGCAGTATTCACGCAGACTCATATTTTTGATACAACTTTGAAGAGCGAAAAACTATTTATTGTTTTTATTTATTTTTGAACTTAATTAAAAATAAAAACGAATTTATTTTAATTATCTATCTAGTAGTAGTAGTGTAACTAAGGACTGGTGTATATTTTATAATAATTAAACATTGACTACTTGAAGTTTGTTTACTTGTTATTTATCCTTAAATATCAGGCTCACTTCGAAATATTTCCTCCTATTATTCAGTATATTAAATTATAACCGTAATGTTATAACGTAATGTTCAATGAATTTATATAAAAAGAGACCACATAAATAAGTAAAATCATATATGCTTTAATTTTATTTAGCTCTAACTACATGTCTTGCAGCTATACTATAAAGTAAAACAAAGTAAAAACTTTACGTAAAACAATTATGTATTTTCCAAGTCGCTACAGCGCCATAGCGTTCGTAGACGTGAGGAATAATTTACTATTACTTTAATAAAAACTAATTAAGTATATAACTATAGTACTTACTTAATATTAAAAGTATTATTTGGCAAATGAACTATTAATGTTGAGCGTTAGTGAAGGAATGGTACGAGAACAAAGTCTGACTTATTGCTACGACTTATACAAAACTAACTAAACTTTGTTCAAATGTTTAATGTTGAAGTAGTTTTACTTTATGGAATTACTGACTTCCAAATTGCCAGTCAAAGTGTAATTAAATAAAATTTTCTTCTCCGGTGGCACACTGCTCGAAAACGTGAGCTAATTTTGTATTTCTACGAAATTTTATTTTTGTCTATTCTTGAAATCGTATTTGTTATGTTTATACAATCTTCATTAGAATTTGTTAATAAGCCAGCATAGTGAGAGTTGTTTTGTTTGTTAATTTGAATTATGATTGTGTTTACTTATTCTATTGATTTGAATTGATTAATAATTATTATCACATGGTACATTTTAAAAAGTATTTGTTTCGGTTCTTAGCAATTAATACATTTTAATGAACTCTCGAAGTATAAGCTAGCTATCACAGATGGTAAGATATATTCATGAGCGCATCAATATATCAAACAAAGTCTTACACTGTTTACTCTCTAAAGCTGGAACTGCATGATAATAATTTATTCACGTGGAAACTTCGCCGTCGCTCGCAACTTAAATTGGACTTAAACGAGTGTGTTGTGAACGTCGCGTATTATGCTTAATGAAGTTAAACATGTCCCAAACAAGAAACTTGCTGATAGACCAGGAACTTGGCGAAAATTACTCGTCTTCGTAAAATTATTGCTTAGAATCTACCGGGGGACGTTGTACACACAAACTTTGTTACAATTAGCTTTAATTATTATGTTTATATAAAAACAAAACTGGTGTGCAGATGAGTTCACGTACTTAAACGTGAATTTATCATTCGTAAATAAATTCCAACTAAAGTACACAATTTGGAAAATTTAATAACACCTCGAACCATCGCGACTCACGCTATTTAACCATTTTGTAATGAAAACAATCATGCAATTACTTTATTAGTGTCCGAGCGCAATTGAATGAATGCAATATGAAACGATACTACAATTAGAGCAAACTCGACAAACAGCAAACAAACGATGGCTATTTTGTAAAATAACAGGTAATTTAGTGATGAATAAAAAGTGAGCTCTATCTAATCAAGAATTCCTTTCTCAGTATTTAATAGCAACAGTTGCCTTCGTGTAACTACATTTGAAAACTAGCGAAGGCAACTAAAAGGCTATTACGAGGGAACATTGTATGAATTATTTCGTCGTAGCTGGCTCACGCGACCGCCCACTCGCACGCGCTGTCGGGTCACCGCGCATAAGTAAATTATCGTGTCCGACGATACGTCCAGTCCCCATACACACTACTGATATATGAAATATGTTCTAATAAATCATAGAAACATTGTTTAGTACGTTGGCAAACTATTATATACATTATTTTCAAACAAACTTCGTCTAATATTTACAGGTTTTATGTGACAGGTAATATGGTTATTAAATTAGATACATTTAGAAAAGAAAACAGTCCTTTTAAATGCTTACAAGACTAAATATTTATGTTGGTTTCTATTTGAGTTACTTATTTGTCACCAGTTTTCCACAAAATTAATTTAATTTGGTTTTTATAAATTCAAATTATTTAAAGTCTGTTTAGTGGATAGTAATTAAGTATTTAATTGTACGAGGCACTAATTCTGCGCCAGACACGTTGCCATGTCACTTGATAGTGTTTTCAGAGGGGCTGTTACCACTAACTGTTTGCACACTGTTTTGTATCAGGATATATGTCACTATTAAATTTACTGTATAGAATATTAAAGTAGTATTTTTTAATTTACTTTCTTGTAATGATAATCCCATCAAATTAACACATACCAATGGATTTAATAGAGCTTGTCACATGTAGACGTCACGTACACGCCACGTACGCCTACGTGTGACTCAACCATCAAACTTAATACACAAGATTCTATTATGTAGCAATTTTTGTACTTATTAAAACTATTAGCATTTTTTTACAACAAAAAAAAACTTAAAGAAAATAATAACTAAGTCTTTATTAAAAATCTTCAATGTTATTGTTATTATTTGAATTTGAAATTTTTACGTTAGTAAATTTATTTATTATTAATACCTATATTTTATTTCGCGTCCCGTGTCTTTAACATATTAAGTAACGTATTTAACCAAAAAAAAAACTACTGATCAATTGCTATTGATTTTCTTATATTTTATTTTTAGCTCATAGAGATTTATTACCTTTATTATTTTATATGTAGGTGAGTAGTATGTACTGCGAGGACAGGCATTGTGTGATGAAGCATGGTTGCTACATGCTCTCACGTCTTGTTAGTTTAGTAAGCCTGTCTGTGCAGTTTTAACCGTGTTTATCACAACGGGATCATTCTGCTACAAAAGAGGGTGGACTCCTAATGTATCGTCAGTTGTTTATGTACAATATATTCACGGCTTTATTAATCTTTTATACAAAAATATGTAAATCATTTATAAATAGACATTGTTCTGTACAAGGATTTATACGTGTTTCTTTTTTTTTTATTGTATTAAGGTAAATTATGTTCTAAAAATATTGTAGATTATTTTAGTGGAGCTGTATGGTCTATATTTTAACATGACATTTAAATATCAGCTCTTGACCTCAGTTGAAGAAAACTAGGCCACTCCAAAATTTCCTTGCTATTTTGAGAGATGTAGGTGTTTTTTTTTTCTATTTTTGAAGCGGACAAGTGTTCTCTCACTATTCTTCCATATTGCAGTTTTCTAGTTTTCTTTTCTGTTCTACAAATTGGACTGCACTATTTTTATCTATTTTTATAATGTTTCAGTTCAAGTTGGGTAGTTTTTAGGATGTAAACTATGAGTTTCAATAAGATGCATTGATATATTCGACACAATTGCTATATTCATATTCTATGTATTCATTGTTATGTATCATAAAGATAATTCTATCAATTGTATCAAATTCAAGCAACAGCGCAACAAGAAATTGTAAAAGCATTATTAGAATTTTACAATTTCTTGTTGGAATATTGCTCAGTTTTAGTTGTATTACTAAATACAAAATAGATCATCATTAATTTTGTCTGATGTTATTAAGCAAATGTAGTAGACTGTTTTGCTAAGTAAACGGGCTCCCACGAAATATACTTGGCACACACGCGACTTACGGCAAAACTTCTTAAATATTAGTGAAGCCTCGCTGAGTTTTATCGCCGGAACGAAAACCTTTATATATTTGATTTTGTTTTCAAATCCGTTCGTGATTTTACACTTTTTGAACAACAATATTTTTTCACTAGTTTATAATAAACATGGACTCACAAGGGAGACGCGCTATCTTCCTATTTGTAAAATGTGTAAAAAAAATTATATAATAGTAATAACTTTACTACCAATAGATAGCTGATACGTGATTCTTTGTTGTCTGTTATAGTGTTTATTGCAATTGTCTTGTAAAAAAAAATATTATTTTAATTTTAGATTACGAAAGGCGTTTACGATATATTTGTAGAATGATCGCGACAAATAATTGTACATTATTTATTTGTTTTATTAAACGTCTATTAAACCTAATATTCGTTTTTTGAAAATTAAATAATAGAAGGTGCTACACGAAAGGAGTGTGTTAAGCCGATAAGAGGATTTTTTGTAGAAACGTATACTTACGGTGAACTGGTATGAGCCGGATTAGACCATCTCTAATCTAATTAACTAATGACGTTGGACACGTGTATTTACAAAACCGAGCTGCATTTTGTTTCATAAGCACAAAGACAAAGAGATTCCCTCTGAAATTCTATGCAATTTTCACTTTAAACATATTAGTATTTTTAGGATTTTCACGCGTAGAGTAAACGTAATAAACAGCAAATGTACAAACTAAAAATACATGAAAAGAAAAACATGAAAAACAATTACATGTAAAAGGTTTTGAAATTTATAAATAAATAGAGTATTATTTCGCACGAGCATGTATTTTCCTCATAACAATAAATATTGTAAATATTTTTGTGGAATAATGCAGCTACCGCAATCACTCAAAATGGATTCAATTGCTTTGTTTTCCCTTAGCAAAATTTATTCATTGTTTAGAATAATGAGATGTTAGAATAAAGAATACAATTTTTTAAAATTGATATAAGTTTTAGTGCACTGAGTACGAAGAAATAAAATAATTAAAAATAAATTTATATGCCCGTTTCTCGTATTAGATCGATTCGGTACAGATGACATCAGTACTAATGTATAATAGATAAAATTTAATATATATATTTCGAACTTTCTATCTATATCTATAACACAAACAATATTTATAAATACAATTTAAATACAAAATACAAAGCTGCCAAAAACAATTAATTATTTGTCGACGCGACACCCTGTTGGGTCTCAATAAAACACATCTATAAAACCATTGACGAAAATGTAAATTGATTACATAATAATTATAATAAATACTTAATTGAATCAAATTAGCACATTTTTGGGATACATACATATTATTATTTACTGTTTTGCATCAATGAAATGCTCATCTATTATGTAAAAACATTTCGAAACTAAATAATGTTTCAATTTATTTTTTTACTTATTAGGGTTTCATCAGAGTTTATTATTCTCTGTACAATTAAATAATATATAGATGTAGACTAATATGATATTGTTATTTGATCATTCGATTGTCAGGTTACTCGATACAATCAATTATAATACAATGTTTACTAATTACATATAACTTGACCTTACAAAAAAATGCACTAAATATAGTACTAAAAAATAGGTTTAATATTTTAACAAACCCCATTAACTTTGTTTATTGTCTTATACTTTAAAAGCCTATATATAATAGGTAAAATATTCCATTCAGAGTTCCCTAAACGTTTAATATTGGATATAATACACCCCTTACGTCCTCAGTATTCCCCCGATGTTCATATTGGCATGTTATTCAGATTAAACACGAATATTTCAATGCTTTCTACTAAATTACAGCTCACGGAACTCTTTTACTTAATGCTCTACGTTGACAGGACCTTTATGGAGTTGATGTGGCTTTTTATTTGAAAGTAAAGTCTGTTATTACCTGATGCTAAACTTGTGCTATAAGTATCAAGATGTGTTATAAGGACAATACAATATATTACGAATGAATATTTATTTCAATTGAGAATCGAATCCGTAACTGCAATACGAACTACTATATAAAAAGGCGCCCATTTGAACTTGAATAATAATGCAAGTGGAACATACAATGCGTTGATTACTTTTGAATAGAAAATCAAATTCCACCGCGTTCAAATTCACGAAATATTCGACCAAGGGGTTTCAAACTTTAGTGTTATTTGCATAAGTAACATATTGCAACAGATTGCAAATACAGGAAAGCAAATCCGTTGTAAAGCCGAGCTAAACTCGAGGTGTATTTGAGCAATATTTGGCAAAGTCGGCCGCAGCAACGTTGAGATTGCCTCCGCGGAGTATTATCAGAATGCGGTAGGAATTGATTCAATTAACACGACTCAACCGCAATCTGAACTATTGATCTCTGAAATTATTAATACTGAATTTAGATTTGTTATTCATACATACCTACTTAGTTTATTTATATAGGTACACTCTATAAATTTTGTAGCTAGATTCGATAAAGCGTAGGTCCTCTCTAAGAAGGTGAAATGGGGGTTAAAATGTTCTATGAAAGTCTTAAGATTTAAAATTAGAGAATTTCAAATCAGGAGTAGGTTTAAATAATTAAGTATATACATATATTTATTTACTGCTTGATCGACCTGGGCTAAGCTGGGATAAGCAAATAATAACATTATAAAATAGAATGTCAATGCTATGATAAACACATTTATGGTTGGAGCTCTCAATCTGGCCAACGCTTTTACACATTGCACCGGTTTGAGTATCGTAATTCGTATATAACATTTGTTGAAATGTAAGATGTGTTACATTTTAGACAACGCCATCTATATGGTAACATGGTAAGCACGTGTTTATATAGAATTGAAGCAGCTACATTCTAATTAATTAGGTGCTCAGTCCAATGTAGTTTAAAGTTATCAATAAAATGAAAAAGCAGGTAAGAAATCATATTTTATAAATTTAAAAAAAAAGCAAAAATGAAGAGCTCTTCATAAAATGTAATAATATAAAAAATATATTATATTCTCAGATCAAAGCAGTACATGTAGACGAGTCATCCAAATAGCAATTCTTCAGCGACCTTTCTAATGTAATTTTTCGCCTTTCCATTTTCTTTTCCCCCAAAAGTTAGAGGTTTATTGAAATATTGGATATCAAGTACGGTAGAGTTGTTTTTATTTCAAAGTTCGCTTCAACTTTCCCGCTCCGATCCCTCAAACTATACATAAAAGTGACATTTCAAAATTTTACTATTATATTTATTTTGGACCGGGAAGGTAAACCTATCTACCATATTTCCAATATTAACTTTTAAACTATCTTTTATTACTCTATTTATAAGCTTTAAGTATGACATTTTGAAGTAACTAACTTACTACTTACATAGGACACATCAAATGAAAAACATAATTTTATAGACGAGTTGTCTCTATACCGGCTTGGGAGGGATTAAAAAGACAAACAATAGTTGCCATCCTGGAGTACTTAGTCGTGTTTCAATTTCAAGCCTAAAAATAGCTGAGTGCAACAAGAGGTGTGTGACCTGTCACTCGTTTCTTTAAGCATAATAAGGGACACGACTACTGCAGAAGTGTTAAAAGTACATAAGTAATGTTTGTTTTACTTTTTCACACATGCACTGTTATATTTGTCAGACTTAATAAATAGAAGTAAATTGTCGTTTTAGAGAAATATCCTGTATTTAATTGACTTGATTCTGTCACTTACAGTAACTTCACAAACAGCATTGTTGTAATAATTCGTCATTCTCAAACAATAGATATAATTTACTACATCAGTTCCTACTAATTTACTATTCCATTACACTTCATATTAGAAAACGCGATTCGCTTCAAACTTTAATATGTCTGTCAGATACATGTCTAATTAACAAACAGATTTCGGTAAATAAGTAGGTATTGTTAGAAACTTTTTGATAATTTATTTATATTATATATACATAATTAAATTCATATAATTAAAAGTTATCTCGGTATTCTGGCGAACTCATAGAGGTACCGGGTTCGATGCCTGGTTGAGATGAATATTCATTAAAAAACATTTTTAAAAAAGGTAATAATAATATATTTGTCTTGGATATAGGTGTCATATGTATTATTTGTTCCTTTCTTCTGGTACCCATAGTAAAAATGTGTTTAAAAATGTATATGAGAAAGATTAAATTAATGAAATATAGTTGATTTCGAGTTCATTTGTAACAGGAATATTGTTGACCTCAGAACGCAAGAACGCATAACTTGCGGCTTGAAGGCAAACCGCGCGAAACCCGATGCTCCCTACGTAGTGTTGTAATAATATCTATTTCCCATCGATATCGATTGGATTCTGTCTACATGACTGGGTTTAAGAAGCCGTTTTAATAACATTTCGCGATTCTCATAAGGTGAATTTAAAATATTTAATTTTCATATTAAAAAGTAGATACAATAATATGTACTGTATATACAATTTTTCAATATTAAAATTCACTTAATCAACAATAATACCTACTATTAAAAACTACTTAGAAAAATGTTTTTATTTTGATAGCATAATACAAATTGAACGTCCATTATAAAATCTGTAATCTCCAGCCATCTAAATTCTTTTCAGCAAAAGAAATGCTTACGGCAAAATTTTGTAAAACGTTGTTAAAGCAAAATGGAATACGAGACAAATTTCATAGCACGCCTTACAGAACAAACCACTCAAGTAGTGAAAAATTCTCTTGCTTTTATTTCCAGACGGGCTGACACTCGATCGCTTACGGCACAACGTCACTTCGTTGGTGAACACTTGATTTATGCGACGAATATGGCGATTCCCGTCGCTCGGTGGCTTCGATCAAACCCTCCTAGATTCTATCTCGTTTCTAATCTAAGAAAATTTTGCTGCTATCTTAATATCATGTCTAGAATATTCTCATACAATATTTAAAACTTGTAAAAAAACAAGTATAATTTCAGTAATGATTGCGAACATGATTTTATATCGCTTACTATATATCTATTGTCATAATCGCAACGATTAGAAGGGTATCGAACGTCGCGACATATTAAATTAATTTAAATAAAAAAATTCGTTATTTACAGTTGCGATCACGACATGACGTATATTATGTCTTACTGCTAATTACACGAAATCATGTTTATAGGAATAAAAACATAAAAATTTCACATTCTCATGAGACTATCATCTCGGTATCTATTCTACAATCCGAAGTAGATCGAACAATATGTCGAGCCCCAAATAAGAGTTCTTGTGAACCCTCCAAAAGCTTCAAGAGTACTTCTCATGATGTCTTCATTCGAATATACGAAGCGTTTTTTTTCACATATTTTACAACTGATTGTAGCTTATTAGATTTGTTCAAATTTAAATTATATTGAACTATTATATATTTGATCAGCAATTAGCCTGATATGTAGTCTAGAGTGGACGGAGAAATAACTAAACAACAGTCGCCTCCAGTATTATAACCATCATCAATTTGCCTAAATATAGTATAATTTAATTTAAAAATGGGAGTAATAAAATAATGTGTACATAGGTACCTATATAGTATAGTAGGTACCTATATGAAGCTTTGATCGACAAAGCGATAACCGCATCGTCAAACGTTCTATTAACATGAAATAGTCGCTCTTAAACCGCCCTCGAACATAAATATCGTTTAATTAAATGCATACGTTATAACACTAGTGAAATATCCATTTAAATGTCCAGCTAAATTAAATTTTTAATATATGGTTATATATGTTTTTTTAGTATGTACATTGTACATACATTTACGTATTTATTCGAGGTTAAGAGCGAAAACTCTAAGTCATTTTTTGATAAAAATGCGCTGAAAATTTTGTTATACTTTAGGTTTTATGAATATATTTAAAATTTAAATATTAACAATTTTCTTAAATGCATGATTTTGAATCTTATCGAGTTATAACATTAAGTAAAATTTAAACAATTGTTTTCAATTAGAAAGCAAATGTAGTAAATTAAATAATGTAATGGCAGCTTAAGGTTCCGGAAAACTAATTGATTCGGGATATCTTAGACGTTTGATTGAGAAAAGCGAAATCGGAGGCATCCGGAGGGTTAAAACGAAATACATGTGTAGATACACAATCCTGATACGAATAACACCCATGTGATAGTTGCTTCAGAGTTTACTTTCCTGTGATAAGTGTTAACACGTGTATCCATGAGTATGGTTGGTTAGAGTAGTAGATATCGGAGGAGGTTAGGGTGGAGTGTCACAATGCATCGACACGCACATCCCTCAACGTCCGTGACGGGACGACTGAACTGAGAAATTGAAAATCATCCTTATCAAAAAAAATGCTAATATTGATTGCTTATTTTAGTGTTAGAAATAGAAATAAATTTTATGCTTTAAACAATTTCTCTCCGTTACTCCCAATCGTCGCGTTCGACGAGGTGTTTAGACTTCGTAATAAATTAGCCTACCAAACCATTTAGTCTATAAAAGAAGATGATAAATGATTGGATTTTCTAAGATTGTTTATATTTTATATCACATTAATCTATTTTACATAAACAATAATATTTTTATATTTAAAAATTAAAAACTATCTTTTCCATTATTACGAGTATGTACATGTGAATTTCAGAAAAGGTTTTTTCTTATCGTAACGATAGTAGTCCAGTATGTCGACAAAGGCTCGAGACAGGTTGTAAGAGGCCGCCTTCCGCCACGCCAGCACTCTTGAGCCTCCCAGCTGAGTGCACGGCTTGAGTGTTGTCAAGCCTTGCTGACGAAGCTCACAGAAACGCTCAACATTATATAACCATGTAAAATGGAAGGCAATTTTAAATACATATTTATAATGAATTAAAATTCTAAGTTTCATATACCTTTTGACCGTGTAAATACAAGTAGTAATTAACTTGAGCGTAATTAAAGTTGATTAATAAAATAAATAAAATTTATTTACTTTGATAACAAGTTAAATATAATCCGTTATAAAATTTCCGAGAGGGAAAATATTGTAAATCCAGTAGTCC